>PVKM010017098.1:0-26222 GCA_004027735.1 Carollia perspicillata
AAATATACTTATGCTAGATGCCATGAAAGTGTTTTATGTGATTTAAACAATATTTAATCATGGTTTAGTTTAGCTGTCTTTCTTGTAGAATTTCGTGTGTTTAGCATAGAGATGAGAGCATTCTTTTTTGTTCTTGTTTTTAGTTTGTGTCCATTTTTTGAGTCTTATAAAAAGAAGGAGTACTTTTTAGCATGAATGTGAATATTTCTCCCTCAATTTTAGGAACATTAAAGATATACATTTAATTTTATATGTGATGAAAGTAAATGGCAGAATCTATATTTAAGTATCTAAAATTAATATACATAAATATAATAAATATATTTGCATACATATGTAACTAAATACAAGATAGTTATTTAAAAAAATTTTGCTGTGAATGTTTATGCTGTGATAATAGCCATCAATATGCCTATGGATCAAAATGTCAATATTTACTTTCCTTTTAAATTTACTAGTGAGGGAATAAATATATAGTGTGACTCTCATTTTCTAAAATTTTATAATATACATAGGAAAATGGTAAAGTTATGAATTACAAAATATCAATAGACTTGAAAGGATCTTTTTAAGGAATAACTCCTTTGAGAATTTTACTGTTCTTATATGAAAACTAAGTTAATATTAAATCAATGTAATATATTTATTTACTTTCATATACACCAAGTATGTATATTAACCTGTAAAATTTATACTACATGTATAATTTTAAAGTTGATATAGATATGAAAATTATTTGCAACTAAAATGATTTATTCCAGCATAGAAGAATATTTATCTATGTAATTGAAAGATTTAAAAGCAGAATGAGTGCATGAATGAAAAATAACACGTTTTTCTTTTGGTTGGAGTCCCTGACCCCATGTATAGATTGCTGTTGATAAGCCATAGAAAACCAGAAAGATTACAAGTTTTAACCCAGTGTCAATCAATGAAGTTATGATAGGTTTTACATTACATACATAAATATTTCCAATTAAATTTTTAGATTTCTGTTTGTAAGTAGCACAAGGCATTTTGAAGTAGTTTAATTAAAATATGAAATTTATTATGAGGACCTTGGTTGTCTCATTAAACCCATAGACTGAAATATGCCTGGGCTATGGAAACAGTTATATTGAGAGACTTGTCCACTGTTAGGAATTTCTCAATTTCCCCTTTCTGCTCTGCATATTAACTTCATACTTTTCTCTCCTTCTAAAATTCTGCCACTTTCACTTCTCAGTTTTATATGACAGAATGTACAATAGCTGATATATCCCAAGGCTAATGTTTTACATAATGTTTGCCACTAGGGAGAGAGAGGCTATCTTACCACCCTTGGGGATGAATTGATTGGTCCTGCTAGGCCCGATACTCACCTCTCACCAATCTGGTAAGGTCTGAAGTAGGATCATGTTGAACCATGTCTGTTTCAGCCACTGTACAACAATGATTTTGTGGAGAGCAGGACCAATAAAATGGCATGGGTCTGGTCAAGGTAGCATAAAAAATATAAAACAAAATGAAGTCACTCATGTCAACCAAGATGGCTACCATCAGCCATGACACTTTGGTTCAAGAGGGAAACTACCTAAGTCATGCTAGACACTTCTGGCAAGGAGACACACCTAAGATATCTGCACGTGTGACCAAAACATCCATGTTTGCAGAGTGGGCCGCCCATAGGCAGTCTCCTGGGGAAATTCCACACTTGGTGTCAGGGATGCCAAGACACCTATCAAAAAACCCAGCAGGGTGGAGTATACCACTTTCAAGGTATAACTGAGGGAGGTTCCAGATCACTGCTGAGACAGCTGAGCTCCACACACCAGAGTGCTGCTCCACATCACGCTGATCTCCTTTGGCATCAGCCACCAAAGGATCTGCCCTGCGGGAGGACTTCATATTCCTTGCTGCCCATCTAGCTCTGGAGAGATGCTAATGACTCCCTTGCCCACCTTGCTGTACTGTCTCTCAGACCTGCAGACTGAGATTCTGGGGCTCGGGTTTGTTATTTCCCACTGATTGCTCAGTGTGTGTATTATATTTCTCTTATACTATCAGAGTGTGAGTAGGATATTAATGTATGTTGATGTTCTACTTTGAGTGAACCTGCATTCGATAAAAGCTGAGTGAATAGTTTAGTGTCCTTGTGTGACTCTTATCTATTCCTTGGTCCCAGCAGGCAGCTGGCAGGGCAGTTGCCCCACTGACTTACAGGAAAGACTATAGTGCACATATGCTCATGACAGTTATACCTATGGAGAAAAGAGCTCCCAAATGAAGTAGGAACGTTGGTCAGATAATCTTGTGGATTTTTAATAACACCATTTCCTTGGAATCTCATCACACATGCATATATTGCATTTAAAATAAAAAAATCACATAATATACCCATGTGTTGCTGGTTGGGAAGTAGACACTGAGATAGTGATTATTGTACAAAAGTTTTCACTGGGAATTCCCTTGAGGTAAAAACCAACAGTAGAAAAGGAAGGGTTAGAAGCAAGATTGGGCAGAGGTCTAGTTTCATCTGTGGCTCTGCTGACCCTACGAGGCATTCCACAGTTGGATTAGCCTAAGTACGGGTGAGAAGCTTGGACCTTTATAACCCTGCATTAATGAGTCAGTGTATGCTAGCTGACCTAGGAAGGAAGCATGTCCTTGGGCTGAGCAACTTGCTCTAGCTAAGGCAATTCCTGAAGCAGGTCTACAGTGGAAAGCTGGTAACACTCTCAAAAACTGGGGGAATAAGTTGTTTATCCCTGGAAATGGGGTATGGGAAAGCATATTTTATGTTTCTCCCTTGTGTTTCCTGGATATATTTTCTCAAATAAATCTAGAGAAGAGCTCCTCTGGTATTCTGGGGAGTCTTCATTCATGCAGAAACTTAGTAGAGGGGGGGTAGTGGGAAGAGGGATAGTCATCCCTGATGAATATAGACTAAGGGTTGCATTTAGTGCTCATCTTTCTCCTCTACTATCAAGTCAATGTTCTCATTCTCAACTAGTATCTCTGCTGGTTTCAGTGGCTTGAGTGGTACTGTGACCCAGACTTGATGCTCGAGGGACTTGAGCCCCTAGTTAACATGCTCTTCTCAAGCTGTGGCTGCTGTGCTTATTATATGCCAACAAAATTGGGAAGGGGCCACTAGTAGGCACCCAAGTGGGTCATTTGTGTATCAGAATTTTCCTCCTTCCCCCATTATTGATGATCATATCTATAAGGCTCACCAAGATGGCGACTCCTTACTTTCTGGGTTGGCACAAACAGCCAGAAAAGCCCAGGCAGAACCCATTTCTTAGTTTCATGAAACGTTTGTGGTGTACTCTGATTTTGTGACAGAGGACCTCCAAAGTTGCAGATCTCAAAGTCGTGAGGATGGAGAGCACACATTTCTCTATTGAACAATGAAAATGACAATAAGTGAGACCACTCCTGCTCCCATCTCCTGCTTCCCAGACCCACTCATTCTTCCTATAGGATGTAACTATATATAAAAGCCTGGACTATATATATATATATATATATATATAGTTTAACATACACTATACATTGGAATATAAATACAAATATATATACACACACTGGGTATACACTATACACATATACACACACACACACACACACACATATATATATACACACACATATATATATGTATGCCAGTTTACTTTCTTTTTAGAGAACATGCATTAGATATATGTATTATTTTACTATTGCTGCTATAACAAATTACCGTGAATTTAGTTGCTTAAAAACAAAACAAACTGATTATTGTACAGTTCTGAAGGCAGGAAGTCTGGGATGTGTTTCTGAGTGATAAAATCAAACGGTTGGCTGAGTTGTGCTCCTTCTGGAGGCTTTAGGGTAGAACTTGTTTCTTCCCTTCCCCACCTTCTAGAGCTCACTTGCATTCCTTGCCCGTGGCCTCTCTGTCTTTGAAGCCACCAATGGAATCATTCTGACCTCTGCTACCGTAGTCACACTTTCTTCTTTGACTCTTTGAAGGATTCTTGCGATTACATTAGACCATTTCAAATAACCCAGGGCAGTGTTCCCATCTCAGGATCCCTTAACTTAGTCACATCTGCCAAGTCCCTTTACTGTGTAAGTGAACGTATTCACAGGTTTGGGTGTTAGGGTGTGGATGTCTTTGGGCAGCCACTCTTCTGCTCACTACCACAATAGTCCCTCAGCGGAGGTCTGCGAGTGATACAGATTTTCAGTCATTTTCTAAAATTATTTTCCCTGAAGTCTTAAAATATACTCACATGCTGGGACTCTTTATTGACTATAGTGGGGTTCTGGCAGCACTTCTGGTAGCTGCTGCTGCAGATGAGAAGTTTGCTGTCAGTCTGATTGTTGCCCTTTACTGGAAATTTGCCCTTTCTCTCTAATTGCTTCTAAGGGTTTCCCCTTTCTTCAATATTCAGCATTTTGCTGTGCTGTGTTGAGTGGTAGAATTATTTAACTATATCCTGTTTGTGTCCTTTTGTGCTCTTTAAAATTGTGGGTTTATGTTTTAGAGTAAAAAAATCATACTCATAATTTCTTGAAATATAGACTACCGCTAATTTTCTCCATTCTTTTTTTCTGGGACTGCGTTTAGTACATTTAAACACACATTGATGCTTTACATTCTATTCTTCATTCCTCTGACTTAAACACTTTCAACTCTGTTATGGCTTGACTTTCTAAACTATCTTCAGATTTACCAGTTTTTTTTCCAACTATGTTTAATCAGCCATCTAATTTATTCTTGAAACTTTTAATTTTAATAGCTATTTTTTAGAAATTCTTTTTTCTTTTTTATGTTCTTTTTTCTAAAATATATTTTATTGATTATGTTATTACAGTTGCCTCATTTCCCCCTCTTCATTCCCCTCCACCTTGCACCCCCTCTCCCACCCATATTCCCCCCCTTTAGTTCATGTCCATGTGTTATAAGTTCTTTAGCTTCTATATTTCCTATACTATTCTTGCCCTCCCCCTGTCTATTTTCTACCTACCATCTATGCTACTTATTCTCTGTACCTTTTCCCGCTCTCTCCTCCTCTGACTCCCCTGTTGCTAACTCTCCATGTGATCTCCATTTCTGTGGTTCTGTTCCTGTTTTAGTTTTTTGCTTAGTTTGTTTCTGGTTTTGCTTTAGCTGTGGTTGTTAGTAATTGTGAGTTTGCTGTTATTTTACTATACATGGTTTTTATCTTCTTTTTCTTAGATAAGTCCCTTTAACATTTCATAAAATACAGGCTTGGTGATGATGAACTCCTTTAACTTGACCTTATCTGAGAAGCACTTTATCTGCCCTTCCATTCTAAATGAAAGCTTTGCTGGATAGAGCAATCTTGGGTGTAGGTCCTTGCCTTTCATTACTTGGAATACTTCTTTCCAGCCCCTTCTTGCCTGCAAGGTCTCTTTTGAGAAATCAGCTGACAGTCTGATGGGAACTCCCTTGTAGGTAACTGTCCCCTTATCTCTTGCTTCCTCTAGAATTCTCTCCTTCATTTTAATCTTGGCTAATGTAATTATGATGTGCCTTAGTGTGCTCCTCATTGGGCCCAACTTCTTTGGGACTCTCTGAGCTTCCTGGACATCCTGGAAGTCTATTTCCTTTGCCAGGTTGGGGAAGTTTTCCTTTATTATTTGTTCAAATAAGTTTTTCACTTGTTGCCCTTCCTCTTCCCCTTCTGGTACCCCTATAATTTGGATGTTGGAATGTTTAAAGATGTCCTGGAGGTTCCTAAGCCTGTCCTTGTTTTTTAAATTCTTTTTTCTTCATTCTTTTCTGTTTGATTCTTTCTTTCTTCCTTCTGGTCTACTCCATTGATTTGAATCCCAGTTTTCTTCCCATCACTATTGTTTCCCTGTGAATTTTCCTTCATTTCACTTAGCGTAACCTTCATTTTTTTCTAGTTTGTGACCAAATTCAACCAATTCTGTGAGCATCCTGATCACCAGTGCTTTGAACTGTGCATCTGATAGGTTGGCTAGCTCTTCATCACTTGGTTGTATTTGCTGTGGAGCTTTGATCTCTTCTTCTATTTGAGCCATTTTTTTTTTGTCTTGCCACGCCTGTTATGTATGAGGGGCAGAGTCTTAGGTGTTCACCACCTAAGGCAGGTCAACCCAGTTGCTGTGTTGTGACACTGTATGTGGGGGCTGGGTCTGAGGGGGAACAATGGCACTTGCTCTGCTCTCTGTAGGATCTCAGTCCCTTTCACAACTTCCCCCAAGAAAACTGGGCCTTTCTGGTGCTGATTCCCCTGTGGGTGGGCTTGTGTATATTCCAGGACCCTGTGGGTCCTAGAGCTCCAAAGAACTCTCCTGTGAAGCTGGGAGTCTCTCCCTGTGCCTCAACTCCCACAGGTGTTTTCAATCGGTGTTTTGAGGCTTTATTTCCTGGCACTGGGACCCTGGGTTGCTCAGTCTGTCTTGTTCCCCAATTTCACCTGGTTTATCTGCATGTGAATGTGGGACTGCTCAGTCAGCTGCCTTTTGTACAGTGCCTCGCTTCACAAATGCCGCCTCGCTGGGTCTGCCTGTTGCCACCCTGCGCCTGGGGCTTGCCAGCCACTGTCTGTGCGCCCACAGTCTGCCTGCTGCCTTCTTGCATGCTGGGTGTCACTGCTTTTTGTGCTGCGACCCCTTCTCTGTCCAGCTGCCCGACTCCACCCCACTTACCAGTCTGGATGAATGTGTCTGTTTTATCTCCCTGGTTGTCTGACTTCCATACAGTTCAATTTTCTGTGAGTTCTGGTTGTTATTTTGTTTCTAAATTGTTGTTGTCCTTATTTTGGTTGTGCAAGGAGGCACAGTGTGTCTACTTATGCCTCCATCTTGGCCAGAAGTCAGACATTCTTTGTTTCTCAAATGAGTATTTTATATTTAAAAAATTCTATTTGGAGACAACTGTACTTGAACAACAATAAAACATGTGAAAAATATTTTAAAAACTCTGTTCTTTTATGGTGTCTTTACTTTCTTATCACTTCAGCTGGTTTTTCCTTTCTGTTTTATTATCACCATAAAATGGTTTTAGTTTTTTAGGTTCTTGCAAAGTGCTAATTCTTGAATTCTCTTTTTTGTTTTATCAGTTAACTCTAATTATTAGGCTGGTTTCATTCATGCTGTATAATTATATGTTTTCAACATTTTAATATTCATTCTCTACATATTACCCTTGACTCCTTACCACTGCCCTCCAAAATTTATACTCTTCACCGTTCTGAGGAGTGCTATGTTTTATTCAAGAGCTTAAATCTATTCCCCTTTCTGCTTTAGCCTAAGGTCACATCTGTCTAAGCCTGGGCCTTAACACTCATTCCTTAATCGTATTTTAGGTTCCACTGTCCTGACAGATGACATGATTTTGGCTGCTACTTAGTGTTCTTACTTTCAATTTTCTTTTTGGTTCTGATGCACTGAAATTATTTTTGAGGTTATTTCCTTTGAACAGGATGATGTGTTTATTCTTGATAATTCATCTTTTATTCAGTGTTTTTATTTGCTTTACCAACAGGATTATCCTTTCATACTAACATATTCTAGCATATTGTTGGACATGTGTTTCTTTGAGTACCTTGTGTGGTTTTTTGTAAGTGTATATTTTTCTTTGCTAATAACAAAGGAGCAGTGTGGCATAAGGGTGAAGACTGTGAACATATGGTGACATTTTGAGTATTGTCAAGGGCTGTTATATGTTTTGGATTTATCAGTTGGGGTGGTCATCAACTGTATTACAAAAAACAAAAAATTTTAAAGGTTGAATTTCAGTTAAAATGTGTAAAATAGTTATGTAACTTAAAATGCCAAGTTGCTAATAATTTGACTTGGTATGTTAGGTATTTAATTCTATGACTAATAATGCAAAAATGACCCTAACTATATTGCGTATTTTATTAGACAGGAGGGAGCTACAGTATAGTTTAGGAAGTGTCTATGACATTATTAACGGAAGATATTGTGGTATTCTGTAACTTTTGGGTTCATTAAAGTATGATTTAAAGATATCAGTGAAATATCTGTTCTAATAACCTAGAGCAGTTTCTAATTATTTTACTGTGCTCAGAAATTCTGATCAGAGGCCTTTATGTCTTTGGACCTCTTCTCTTCCCATCTGTCCTCAGTAGTTGAAACTCTTCTAAATGGACATTTGACAGTGAAACAAGATCGAATTTTGTTTTCTATCTAGGAGTTAGTCAAAATAACTTGAAGTCAAATTGGAAGTTTAATAGATTTGTAAAATATCCAGTTTTAAAAGGAGGGAAAATATTTTTCCACTGATAAAATTGAGCAAGAATAAGCATTTTTTATTTCCACCCATCTCCCCGCTGGTTACTGTCCTTAATTTCAATGTCTCTGGTTATATTTTGCTTGCTTATTGGTTTTGTTGATTATGTTCCACTTAAAGGTGAGATCATATGGTATTTGTCTTTTTGGAGGGGAAAGGGTGAAAAGTTTTCAGGAACAACTATAAAAGACACATGGACAAAACCAAGGGTGGGTAGAATCAGGGGAGGGAGGTGGGAATGGCTGGGGTGGGGGGCAGAGGTGGGAGGAAAAGGCAGAAAACTCTACTCGAACAACAGTAAAATTTAAAAAATAAAAATAAAAGATAAAAAATAAAAAATAATAAGAGTTCAATTTTCTCACCTATCTACAGACTTGTGAACTGATGTAACGCCAAGCACATACAGTTTTGTGAAGACAAGCTAGATGTACTCTTGCTCTTAATTTGTCTGTTTTAGCTGGCAAAATTGATGCAGTTTTCATCTCATCTCTTTAGGTAATCAATACATTTGAAAGAAGTATTTGGGAAGAAAAATTACACCTCTGCACAAACTTGAGCTTGTGCAGAATTATCCTGTAATCTGCAAGCTGCATTGACTGCCTGAGCTGCTGAAAAATGTGAGGTGACTCTAGGACTGCAAACAGTTTGGTAGGTCTTATCATCATGTATTGAAGTTATAGTTATTCGTTACACATTGTGTAGAAAATGCCACTACCTATAATTTTTTATTTGTAAAACTAAAGTGTAACTATAGGGCATTCTTGATTGTGTATGTCTAAAGTCCAAACAAATATAAATGAAAAACTATCAATTTTATAAATAATTTTAAGCACTTCTGGACCAGTAGTTTGGGGGGTATGTATTAAATTTGGATTTCTGGACCCTAAACTCAGAGATTCTGATTCAGTTTTTATGGAATGATATCCAAGCATTTATCTACATTGTTTAAAAGCTCTATCAACTCCACAAGTAAACTAAACACCAAATGTAACGGTGTTTCTAATTCAAGCCTTCTCAAAGTTTGGATTAGCACGCAGGAGTGAGGACTACTATTATTCACCACAACAGAGTGACCTTCAGAATATATTATGAACTATAAAATATTATGCTTCCAGTTACCAGATGGGATGTGTGTGTATGTACAGAATGAATTTACCCATATTTTTGAAAATAGAAGAAAAAACCCCCCAAACTAAAAACAATGGTTACTATTAGTTATAGGAATGGAACAGGCTAGACGATAAGTAATTATACATTTCTGAATATACTTGCTCTCTAGCCTTGACTTCGGAGCCAACAAATTTAAATAATACTGTAGCAAGACCTAAATTTGAGAGCAAAATGAAAGAAATGAATTTATGTACCAATTCAGACTGTTTACCACACAGGGAGAGATTACTTGAAATGACTTTAAACCCAATAATTCATCTGTGCTTGCCTAGCAAAGTATTCAATAAGGACATAAGAAGCCAAAAATAAACTGTTTCAGCAATGTAATGTTAGTTGAGTGCTGCATTACTTTATTCTGAGATAGCTGTATACATATTTGCAAGAAATATATACACTGTCTGTGTGTCTGTATAATAAATCAAATGTATATAAGCATGTTGATGTTGTTGAGGTTATGATTTTATGCCTGGAAAAAAGATTATACACTTGTAAAATTGAGAGTTCTAAGTTGAAATACTGTAGCTCTTAATTTAACTGAGAGTGTTAGTATGAATATATATATATTTAATCAATTAAAATAAGTATTTATTCATCTTTGTTCACTTAAGAAAACCTAGAAAAAAGTGACCAACCACTACAACCCTTAGCCATCTGATATAGTATTTATATAATCTTTTCCAATAAAAGGAATAGTATTCCTTGGATAGCTGGCTTTTTTCAGTTCTAGGGTAGGATATAAAAAAGTGAATATGTTTCCATACCAGATAGTAATAAAGTTATCAAAAACTTCTGCTGGGATCATGGCAAATTACTCAGAGGAAAACTGGAAGAAAATATCCCTTGTTGAGGAGAAGATGATTCAAGCATCAATAAGAACTACAATTGCAATGGTTGGAACATATCAAAATTGATTCATCATGAGTTTATAGTGATACATAAACTAGTTTTGGGTTATGATAGAAAACTAATGTATTATTTTATTTAAAATTTTTCCAGCTTCATTGAGGTACAATTAACAAACATAATATATGTAAAGTACACAATGTGATGACTTGATTGATATGTACACTGCAATGATTTGATTGTATGCAAAAGAGCACCACAAATTAATACACCCATCATCTTACATAGTTACCTTTTTTTTCTTGGTGAGAACAGCTAATATCTACTCCCAGCAAATTTCAAGTATGCAATGCAGTATTGCCAGCTACAGTCACTATGCTGTGCATAGGACCTTCAGACCTTATCCATTTCTAATTCACTCTTTGAAAAACTGGAAGATAAAGATGAAGAACCAAACATTTATTTTTTTTTCTAAAAACTATACCTTTGCATAGTCATGCAAGTGACGAATGAATTAGCTCTTAATAAAAAAGTATTCCAGATAATAACTTAAGGAGATACAGTAGAATTGGGTATTACTACTATCCAGTCCTCATGACCGAGTGGATCTTGGCAATGATATCGGTGGCAGTTACCCTGAGACACAGGTAGAGAACCAGAGTTTATGTGTGTCCTCAGGGGAATGGCATAATAAATAGCACCTATGAAGTAGTCCTGTGAAAAACTGATCACTTTGTAGATATAACTACAAATGTACAGGAAACACAGTGGCAGAGAAGCATTATAGTGCTAGATATTCTCAGGGAAATTCTGACTATAGAAAACTGTGTAGGGAAAATTACCTGGTTCATCAGCAAATAGATTCCAAGGAAAAGTAAAAGGAAGGGGATATATAGATTAGAATAGATGTAAAAGATAGAACAATAAGTTAAAACCTATGTACCATATTTGAGGCCTGATATAAGCACAGATAAATTTGAACATGAACTGGTATTTGATGAAGTTAGGGGATTATTATTAATTTTATTTCAGGCATGATAATAGAATTGTATTTATGATTACAAAAGCATTATTATCTTGAAAAATACAGACTGAAATATCTATGAGTAGGATGGTATGAGTTATATTTGTTTCAAAACAATCCACGGAGTAAAGAGAATGCTTTGGTTGGAGATTATCAATGAAATGATTTTAGCTTTGAATTGATAATTGTTGAAATGACACGAAGCAATTTCTTAACATTTTCTCATAGTAGAAATTCAAAGATTTTAATAATATTTTAAGTCTTGGGAGAATGTAATTACATTACAGAGAAACATGCATGAATATACAGTATTGATGTATGGTTTTATTATTTAGATACAT
This sequence comes from Carollia perspicillata, assembly GCA_004027735.1. Lineage (NCBI taxonomy): Eukaryota > Metazoa > Chordata > Mammalia > Chiroptera > Phyllostomidae > Carollia > Carollia perspicillata. The sequence continues at coordinate 11,657 of PVKM010017098.1, forward strand.
ATTTTAGTATTCAAACAACACATATGCTATTTTAGAGATAGTTTGGGAAAATAAACCACATAGCACACACTTATATGACACACTTAAATGCTCACACCTTGAAAATATTGAAACTGCAAGATATACTATACTACTTAATAGCAATGTTATTGGGCATAATCCCAATGTGACCTATAAAAGGGATATGATTTGTCTGTTTCTCCCAGTGTTTCAAAAGGCATTTACAGAAAAAAATGAATATGTTGTAATCTGGATTCAAACCAAGTGAAAGTTTCAAAAAAGTAAGTAGTAAAGGGACAGATTATGAATCAGCACCAAATCATATTATAATTATATATTGGCATGAACAGGAATAGAGCAGATGCATTTCTTCTTAGAATGTGAATAAATTTCAGCTGACATGGCAGCCTTGAGGTTTTGATATTTAAATTTTGGACACTTCTATAAGTAGACTGACTGTTCTAAGCCTGATGACAAAATTTACCATGTAGAAATAAGACAACTAATGTCATAGTTTGGTCTCTGCAGTGCTTAGGGACTTCCCAGTCCTTTCCCAGCCATTTCACTGTAGCAGGGATCCTTCGTTTGGACAATATTGCTCATCATTACATTTTTTAAAAGTACTTGATACAGTGCCTGGAATGGAGTGTTTGCTCAGGAATTAGTTACTGTATATTTGATGAGCATTTTATCACTTCCTCAGTACTAACTTCCCTATGTTTGTTGGTGGGAAGTGATTGGCTATGTCACAGTACTACAAGCTGATAATTAACTTCAGTCATCAAACTTTTTGTGAGACTAACCAAAAATAATGCACAACATATGTTGGAATTTGGCTAGTTGAGGGAAAATTTGGAAGGAGGCTTTAGGTAATTTCCAGAAATCCTAAGATTATATGGATGGCTGTCCATGTAGCATTCTTAATGTTAAAACCAATCTCTGGTAAATAATCATCTAGATCCCTTGGATTATACTGAGAAAATAATAAGAGATAGGACTCCTCTGGGTAAAGCTAGTTACTTACATACATATCAAAGTATAAACATGTGGTCACTAGACACTCCTCCGTCCCCCATATAAATGATGGGGCGCCTATACCTGAAAGGGATAAAAGTTAGCTAGTTGAGACAGTTTTTGAATATGGTTTCCTCAAAATGGGTTAAGTAATTATTTTCTTGAAAACAATATAACTGTGTTTATTAAAGCAATTGAGGTATACATTACCTGTGGTTTTTATTAAGCATTAAACAGGAAAGATGTTCTTAGTTTGAGTCACCAAAAATTGCTTCAGAGACATTAACCAAAGACAATGCATTTCTTTATTTTTATTCCTCTAGGCAATGAACTTGTGGGCAGCACAAAGCAAGATGAATGACAGAACTAAAGAACATAGCTGAGGTAAGAATTACATAATTGCAATTCACACGGAAAACATTTTTCTATACTGCCATTACCTCCCACAATTCATACCCACCATTTCTGAAATTATCCTACAGTTTTATAGCATACCAATGAGTTATGATCAAATTCAGAGAAAGGTATTGTTGAAAGCTGGAAAGATATTTAAAAAATGAATCGGTTTTGTTTTGATTTCTCTTTTAAAAATATATTTTATTGATTATGCTATTATAGTTGTCCCATTTCTCCCCTTTATTCCCCTCCTCCCTGCACACTCCCTCCCACCTGCATTCCCTTCCTTAGTTCATATCCATGGGTTGTATATATAAGTTCTTTGGCTTCTACATTTCCTATACTCTTTTAAATTCTACCATAGAAAGTTAATGATCTGAAAGAGTCTCTTTCCCTGTATTTTCTACCACTAGATATATTAATAAAAGGGAAGTTTCAAAGAAGTTTGTTTTTATTAGATAATATTCTTTTAAGACATGTGACTAATATGGTCTGGAGTCATGACACCTGGGATAAGATTCTGGATGTCAGTTATTAAATACCAGAGATATTGAGCTGGTTGCAACTTCCCTGAGCCACCATTCCTCTTAAAAGGACACCTGAGCTCTTGACCATCTGCGGTTACAGAGATAGGAGAACCACAGGAGAAGAGCCAGGGATGGGGGTAAACTTTGGCTAATTCAGTCCAAGCAAACTTGCAATCATAATTACCTACTTAATAACTTTAATAGATAATATACTATTTATGAATAATTACATGTCCTATTTTGTTTTATATGGGGAAATAATAATATTTCCATTGCCTATAGTAAATGTTCTTCTGTGCTATGAAAATCCATGACTGGTCTTTTCAATAGAGGTGATTTAAAAACTCTGAATGTGTGAGATTATACATACGTGTGTGCGTACACACACACACACACACATATGGCATCACATTCATAAAAGGTAACTAGTTCAATGGGGGATAATCCTTGGAAACTAATGGAAGATTTTGTTTCTGTTTAGTTTTATTTGAGAGCTTCAGTGAAGTGTTTATCCTTGAAAGACTGGATAAACACTATACTAATACTTGAAAAGAGTAGCATTTGAACAGCCATCTTTCTCTTCCACTCTGCTCTTTCCTCTGTCTGCCCTGCCCTTTTCTTCCTCCCCTCCTTTCTCCTTCTCTCTCCTTGTCTACAGTCCCACTTGTCTTCCTTCTCTCCTCTGCCTCCTGGTCTTCATCTCAGTCTCCCTCCCCCCTTCCTCTCTTTTTCCTTTCATAGTTCTTTCCTTCTTCCAGTACTTTTTCTTCATCCACTTTTCCTCTTGAAATTTTGATGATACTGATAAACTTTTTTTGATACACATCTTTAAAAATCATTAGAGAATTTCAATGGCCTTCCTATCTGCATCTTTATTACAAGAATATTACATTGATATAAATTTTCAATGGATTATAATTTGTTTATCATCAAGGTAGGAACTTTGTTTCTCACTGGGAGTTTCACTCATTGATACATGTTTTACAATTTGGAACAGCTAAACTTTGAAAACCACTGAATGAAGCATGTTATGGGTTGTCATACTTGGATTTTATTTCTAATGTAAAGATGAATGTGCTTGACATGGGCCAACTGTACTGAAAACTAGGGTCTTCATACTGCTCATGAGTTGTGAATGTGTATGTCAGGTATTTACATTGTGAAGAGTGCATTATGGGGACTACATGGATCTAGGAGATTTATTTATCTTTTAGTACTGTTATCTCATCAAGCTTGGCATGAGGTTCTGCTTAGTACTTAAAATAAGCACTTACAACATGGTGAGTCTGTAGCCATCACTTGGCAAACCCAGGGTTGGAGAAACTTAAATTAGTTTTTCTTGATTGTTCACGTAGACTTATTTTTCTTATTTTTTTAAATTTATGATATGTAGTCTTCAGGTTTCCAGTCCCCATTTTTAGCCAGTGAGATGTTTTATCTCTCCAATCCCTCAGTGGCCAGGGGCGAGGCACAAGAGAAAAATATTACCATTCATCCTGATGCCAGTCTTTTTAAAAGTTGCATGTAAAGTATTATTTGTGTTTATTGAAATGTTTCTATTCAACTGTATTGAGGAAAAGTTGTCATAAAATAAAAAGCAATGACTGTAAGTATGCAGGTTGATAAGTTTGACAAATATACACAGACATAAAACTACCACCAAAATCAAGATATGGGACATTTTCATCATCTCAGAATATTCCCTCCTGCTCCTTTTGCAGTCAGTCCCCCAGGGCCACTCCCCAGGTACCCACTGATCTGCTTCCTGTTACAGAGATTACCTCTGCCAGAGTGGAATCGGTGCATACTACTCATTCATAAAGTTGTATCAGCATAAATTATTTGTTCTTTTTAATTTGTGAATATTATTCCATTATATGAATACAATTTGTTAATTAACTTGTGGATGAAAATTTGGGTGGGTTCCTTATAACTTGCAACTATTATAACTAAAACATCTGTAAACATTTTTTTAAAGATTTTATTTATTTATTTTTAGAGAGAGGGGAAGGGAAGGAGAAAGAGAAGGCGAGAAACATCAATGTGCCTCTTATACACCCTCATCCCTGGGGACCTGGCCTGCACCCCAGGCATGTGTCCTGACTGGGAATTGAACCAGCAACCCTTTGGTTCATAGGCCGGCACTCAATCCACTGAGCCACACCAGCCAGGGCAATAAATTCTTATAGAAGTCCTTATGTGGGCACATATTTTTATTTCCCTTGTGTAAATACCTAAAAGTATAGTGAATGGTAAGAGTCTATGTGACTTCATAAAAATATGAGGAATTATTTCCAAAGAAATTGTATAGTTTTACATTTTCACCTACAATGCGTGAGAGTTCTGGAAGTTCCATATCACTGAGTCATGGTTTGTCTTCCTAATTTTGGCTGTTCTAGTGGTTTGTGGTGATATCTCATGGTTTTAATTAACATTTACTTGATGATTGATATTGTTGAGCTTATTTTCATGTTCCAGTTGTTCGTTTGAACATTTTTTGAAGTGCCTGCTTGTATCTTTTATTAACAGATATAAAGTTATTCATATTTCCTATTTTATTTGACAATTTTGGTAAGTTTTTTAAAGAACTTTGCCAATTTTATCTAAATTGCTTAATTTACTGGTATAAACATGTTCATAATAATCTCTTTATTCCTTTATTGTCAGAAAATGTAGTGACTTCTACCATTTCTGATAATATTAATTTATATTTCTCTTTTATGTTCATTATAGAACTAGAACTGCAAGAAATTTATATTCCTAGTAGTTCATTAATATTGTTAGTATTTTATAAAACCAATATTTATTTGTTTATTTTTCTATGTTTATGCTATAATTCATTGATTTATTCTCTTATATTTGTTATTTGCTGTCTGACACCTTGGTTTGATTTGTTCTTCTCTAGTCACATAATGAAAAAAGCTTAGATTATTATGACTTTTTTCCTTTTTCTCTGCTACAAGCACTTAATACAATGAATTCCCCTCTCCACATTGCATCAGCTACAACCCATATCTATTGATATGTTGTGTTTTCATTATTTTTATTTTTTTAAACTTCAAATTAGTTCCACATCTTTACCTCTTATTTTGTCTTGTGGTATTTTCAAGTGCTGCTCACTTGCCAAATATTTGTTTGCTTTTGGGTATATTGTCAATTTGATTTGTAATGTAACTCCAAGTGCTCAGAGATAAGACTGTGCTTTTGAATTTTATTGAGACGTCCTTTAGGCCACGTGCCTTATCAGGCACAGGGTTCTGCTGACAGGAATGTGCATTCAACAATTGTAGACTCGGTGTCCTATAAATATCAGCGAGGTCAGTTGGGTTGATGCTGCTATTAAAATGGTTTCTATTCGTACTTATTTTTGTCTAATTGCTTCATCAACTCCCAGGAATGAATTGCTAAATTATCCACCATGAATATAGATTTGTTATTTCTCCCTTTAGTTATATGAATTGTCACTGTGGTAGTCAAAGTGTGTTCATTAAGGATCAGTCCATCTGATTGATGATTTGCTGCTTGATTTCAATTTGAAGTGACCCTTTATCTCTTTTAATGTTCTTTCTCTTGGAATTTACTGATATTAACACAGTCCAACCTTTCTTCTGTTAATACTTTGTTTAGAATGTCTTTTCTTTCTATACTTTATTTAGTTTTCTCTCATTTTATCTGTCTGTGTCTTTGTGTGCAGTGTGTGTTTCTTGTAAACAATACATTGAAATAGTTGAATCTCATTTTTTTAATTGTCTGTCAATGCTGCTTTTTAGGTGGACTTTCTATGACATTGAAAACAGACTGCCAATGTCAGAGGGGAGGCAGGTTGAGGGACTGGGCAACAAAGCTGAAGGGATTAAGCAAAAAACAAAATGAAACAGAACAAAACAACTCATAGATGCTGACAACAGTATGGTGATTCCGAGTGAAAATGGACATATTGGGGGGAGTTAGAAGGTAGTGTCTGAGGATAAATGGTGATGGAAGGAGACTGGAATTGGGGTGGTGAACCCAGAATACAATATATAGATTGTATGTGAGTATTATAGAATTGTACACCTGAAACCTGTATAATTTTATTAACAAATGGCACCCCAATAAATTCAATAAAAAAGTAACAAAAAATAAGGAAACCAAAAACTAAAATAATTAAAAAATAATAAAGAAAAACTGAAAAAAAGGTAATATAATTATTGATAGGCCTGGTGTAAGTCTACCGTTTTGCTATTTGTTTTCTATTTGTTTCATAATCTCATTTACACTCTGTTTCATTTCCTTTGCTATTGTGGTCATACATTTTACTTAAATATATGTGATAGATCTGCAAACACATAATTACAATTCTTTCTTAAAACAACTGATGTTCTTTATAATATTTAAGAAAAGAAACCAAAGTAGTCATTAATATTTCTTCATATGTTTAACATCTCATCATCCCTTTTTCTAGATATGCATTTGCATCTGATATTATTCCCCTTTTCCCTGTCGATTGACATTGGTGGCATGATCTGCTAGACATTTTTTCCTCCATTTCAATTGATCCTACTCAGAAGTTTCTTAAATCTGTTAAGAATTTTCAGACTTCCAAGTATTTGTTTCTGATGCACTAAGAATTCTGCCAAAGGATTTGAAGGGAATTTCTATGTAAATATTGGAGCTCTCCTACTATGGTTTTCTATTTTGGGGATACTTTTTATTTTCCAGCTGTCCTGGTATTCCCCCATTCTGACCTCTAGCTCCTTAAATGAGTAAGACTGCTGCTGTCTGAGGATGAATGCATGTGCTCTCTAGGGCAATTTCTGCTGTAAGAGGCTATCCCTTTGAACTTTGGGGCCAGTTGGATGAGGCTTGAATCTCAGATTTGGTACCTCTTTGTTAGTAGGGCTGTCTCAGTCAAGTCACTTAAATCTGCTGAACCTCAATTTCTATTTTATAAATAAACGGAATCTACCAGTATGAGTTTATTTTAGAATTCAAGATTGTTAGATCTATATGTATATATTTACACACATGTGCCCATGCACTCAAACACGCACATATACTATGTGTGTGTGTGTGTATTTACTCCTTTCCTGGAGGATATTCATTAACTTGGTGTTCATAGTGACTTTATAGATGATCACTACTGAGCACATCAAGAATCAACTGTATACTTAGAATTTATACTGGCTATTGTACTGGTTACTGACAGGCTGTTACTATTATTGCAACTATACTGCCATTAACAAAAGAAGAAATTGTTGACACTTCTTATTTTTAAGGGCACTTTTTTGGTAGTGACACATTCTATTTTTCTATACATCTTACAGCCTGGTGCATAATCACATCATTTCACCCAACTATGAGTGATACCTGAGGCTATATTATTTTACTCAGCTAAAAGTAGGGTATTTGTTTTCATAAGGAAAAAGAGGAGATAGGATAATAAGAAGCAACATACAATCTATTCCTATAAACCAGAGGTAGCAACACAAGTACTGAGGGCCGAATCTGGCCTGGCACCTTCTTTCTACCTGGCGGCAGCACCGGGCTCTCACTTAACTGTTAAGGAGTAGATGTAGTTATACAGACCTGAAGTTACATTCGGCCCTTTGAAGGCAACTGCGAGGCTGATGTGGCTCCTGGTGAAAATGAGTTTGATACCCCTGCTATAAGCAGTAGTAAGAATAATTTAAAAGCGGTGGAAGATGTAGCACTTATCTTTATAGAAGAACTCAAAGCTAATTTAGAAACTAAGATTATTATGTAGAGATCAACCAGAACATTTAAAATATAACCCAATGGTATGTGTTTTAAACAGCAGAGAGACAAAATGAGAAAGGTGGTGGCTGGTCACAGTGAGAAAATAGAAATTAGGCGCCAAATAAGTCTTTATTGAGCCTGTAATCAAATAAATGTGTAATTAAATATTCAATTCAAGGGGTAATCCAAATATCACTACTAAAAGTAAGATATTTTTACAGTTGGCATCATGAGTTCAACTTAATGTCATCTAAATCTTTGACGAATCTGAGAAACATTGGATATTTTTTACGCAGTCTTCATTGAATTATAGTCTGCATTCTAAAACTAATCCAAACATTAAGAGTTCACCTTATCCTTTCATTTTATCTTGATAAATAATTGTCATCCCCATTTTATAACCAAGGCTTATTAATTATTTTATCTGTGAGAATTCTCTTAATAAATCATCGCTCCAAGTCTACAGACCAGGCTGCTTCCTTACACTGGGGAACTGTTCCATTTTATTGCTTATAAACATTTGTTAACACTTTGGGGGATTTGGATAGTAGTTTATGCGTGGAAAACAATTTTTTAAAGTTCGTGTTTTATCCTTTCTCAAAAGAGATGAAGATAAAGTGTTTCAAGTATTTCAGGGAATTCTCAGCCATAAATTAGTAACCAATACCCTAAGTACAAATACCTTTCTTTTCCCCAAACAGCATTTGTTCTTACAAAATTTGCAGATAAGGCATCTCCAGAAACAAGGCCAATTTCTCCTCGTGTAAGAAGATAATAAAAGAGTCTCTTTCAAAAACAGAACATTTCAATCTTTGTGCTCTGTCTATGAGGGAGGTCACTATTGGCATAGGTGGCAGACACGGTGAGAGCTTCAGGCAGAAAAGGATATCCAAATCAAAATTAGAACTTAATTTCTAAATTCTAAGTGTGTCTGTCTGTTCCTTAGGAATAGGAGAAAACAGTAGATTAGGAGAAACTTGCAGATGTTACACTTGGTCTTAGCCAAAAGTCTGAGAAGTGATGAGAGAGCAACTTGCAGAGAAGGGTGTAGTGTTTTCATTTTTGACAGTGTTTCCATTTCTGTGTGAATTCCCCTGTGTAGCTGGGCCATTCGTGAAAGTGTTCCTTTGTGCTGATGACATTATTTTAAAAGATGACTAATGATTATAATTGAAGTACCAAGAATCGGTTTATTGCCTGGACTTGGAACAATTTAGTAGAAACAGTTTCTTTTAAGTACAGAGAACAAAATTGCTTTTGCAAGAAGGGGAAAAGTAGAGGTGCTGATAAATCTATTTGATATTGCATTACTAGAGGACAGGCTTTTTAGCTCACAACTTTGTACCATATGGCCACACGTTCCACAACAATTCGCTGGAGAGTTTCAAGCGTGTTTCTCATTGCATTTTCTATGTAGCATTCTGAACATATAAAGGAGAAACTTTGGCAGAGTTTGAAGAAAAATTAAGAGTAATAGACTTGTAAGTTGTTGGAGCCCAAGTACTTTCTTTGATGGTCATTGAACAACCTTGTCTCATTTTATACTTGAAACTTCACCCTGTTGTAAATGAAGAGGTGAATCAGATCATCCAAAATGCATAAAATAATGTAGCTATTAAGAATGTGAATGTCTTAAGCTCAAGGTATTTTTTAAAATTCATATTTGTATTCCATGCATCTAACTTGACTCTGACAAATAGATGTTTAATAGGTAGATTTCCCTATGTATTTGCATATGGTTTTTATGCTCTTTTTTATACTTGTATGCATTAAAAATATAGAGACTCATCAAGAGTTCTATATAAACTACATAACTGAACATGTGGTATCAGTTTCAAAAATTGCTAAACACATAATTAGTAAACAATTTAACTAATTCTCAAGGCAAATACTTTAATATATACACATTTACTTTCCAGGGATCAAAATGATCTTCACCCTGTTTTTTCTATTTCTTTTCCTAGATGTCATTTATTTATCTTTAGAGAGAGGAGAGGGGAGGGAGAAGGAGATGGGAGAAACTGGGAGAGAAACATCAATGTGGAGGAGATACATTGATTGGTTGCCTCTGTCACACCCCCCACTGGGAACCTGCCTGCAACCCAGGCATGTGCCCAGACGGGGAATAGAACTGGCAATCTTTTGGTTTGCAGGCCAGTACTCAGTCCATTGAACCACATCAGCCATGGCTAAACTATATCATTTAACATGTGATGTCAGTTTCAAAAATTGGTAAACACATAATTACATTAGTAAACGATTTGACTAGCTCTCATGAACTTTAATATATACATATTTTCATTCAAAGGATTTGAAATACCTTCATCCTTTTTCTTGATTCATACTGGAATAATGCATGCATTCATTTTTAATTGTAAATTGCTTTTCTGAAGAAAGATAATATTAAATGCATTATTCACTTCATTTTTAAATTTGCTGTTTAAGACAAGCAAAAATAATAAAACAAGCTTTTTTTCCTTATAATTGCTGTTTTGAGGAAGGACATGCCATACATGAATGCACATATACACATTTACACAAACATATACACTTGTATTCTCTTCTGTACAACTAAATATCTTATTTAATGTTTTGGTAAAACAAGGTGATGGACAAAGTAGTGAAAAACTGTTAGTGAAAATTATACCCCCCCTCAGTCAGTGTGCTAATACAAATGGTTTGATATTTCAATGTCCTTTTATGTTTTATCTTTCCAGATGGAGAGATAGGGAAAACATTTTATTTATCTATAATGGGAAACTAAATTATATTCCCTGAGACCTAAAAATGACAATATAATGGTTGTAGAAGAATCAAACTCAAATAGCCAATTACTAAACAAATGAAAAATAATGTGAGCTCTAAGAATCAGATAATGGTAGGTAATAAATGATTCAAATAGATAAAGTATAGACTTAACAATTGTAAACTACTATTTTACTATTGTAATTCAATAGCAGAGATTATGACATGCAAATGGGGACACTGACCTTAGATATACATGAATTATACATACTGTGTTTATTTTGTCCACTTGGATGGCTTGTGCCCACCTATTTATGCCTATGGCGATGGGATGCCTTGGAATACAAACAGCATAATGTGAAAAACTGGACTCTTTTTGTTCGTACCTAATTGTTATGCTGATAATGCCAACAGTGTTTAACATTAAGTACTTACTATGTCAGGAAGAGTGCTTATCAATTTACAGTCAACATTTCACTAGACACAATAATTATGAAATGGATAAAAATTAGTTTACTGTTTTATACAAAGAGAAAACAATGCTTTGAGAGTTTGCTGCTAGAAGGAGTAGAGCTGATCAGATTCTCTGCGTATGGTTGCACTCATTGTGTGTCTAAGATTATGACACAACTTGTATAATGAAAGAGAAATTTACTCCATAAAACACTAGAATTCAGGAACTCTAGAGGCAAAGAAAATGAATATCACTAGACGATAAGACTGTGTACTCCTGGTAGAACCAAATCTGAACTGGTGTTTAGAACTTAGAACTTTAGCCTGGCTTAAAGCAGCAGAAATACAGAAGACAAATGTGGCAAAAAGTTGAAGAAATGAAAAACAAAGCTCTATAGGTAGTAAATCTGGGGTCTCAATTGGAAGTTTTTATTTTTATTTTTTGTTATGCTACTCCTGAATCATCAGTGTTAGGCTAAGTACCCTTTAGGGTATTCATTTTTTCCCATGCATATTATTTTATCACCATCTCTGAGTCATCCTAAACATAAAGTTAAAAAGGACCTGAAGTTGAAAATATAAAGTTAAATACAAAACTAAGGCTAAAAATGGTTAGTAGGTTAACCTAGGCATAAAGCTGGTAACAGGATTTAAACACAGGTACTTAACTCAAAAGTCTAGTGCTCCTAGGGGACACTTAGGCTGCCAGGGAGATTTATCAGCTGTGGTGGTAAAAGACGCATGCTTTTCCTTGCTCACCGAAAGCCTCGGAGTCTCATGTAGGTGTTGTTGCTCCAGTGAGGGAAGCCATCCTCTTCTGAAGATGGTTCCACATGGGCTGATCAGAAAATTATCTTGTTCATAAGAGGCAGCATTCTTCTACTGCAGCCTGCATCACCCTGAACGGACTTGCCTGCACAGGTGTGGCCTCCGACAGACGATAGATTCTGTAACGACAGTAACCCACTCAGGTTGTATGCCCTGAGCTTAGAGAAAGAAGAACTGGACAAGAGAGAAAGACAATGACATATCAAAGACCATGGATAAATACTTCTGAACTTTAATTAAATTGAGTTATAATGGTATCATGGACTAGAAAGACATGTTACCTTATCCAGTAACAAAATTAGCTTCATATGTCCTTTTTAGTCTTTACTCAGTAAAAAGCATTTTATAGTATATTCAATTAATTTTGGAAGGGGTAAAGTAACAATTTTTAATGTAAGACACTAGTGAGTCTTCGGGACACATCACAAAAGCTATTTCTCTGTTTATAAAATATCTTCAATGATTCTGTTTCAGAAATGTCTTCCAGGTTTCATGAAAGCAACTAAACTAAGAATTATATATTGGTGAGGGTACATAGGGGAGAACATCCAGCTGGAAGAAGTGGATTAATATCTACAGTTCACAAAACACTAAAATGAAATTAAAGCTATAAACAAAGTTTAAGACTACAGCGAGAAAGAAAACAGGAAAGGAGACAATAACAGAGGAGAGAGAAGGAGTTGGCAACTCAAGGATGGAAAATAAATGCAACTGTAGTGCAGCCTTACCAGACTAAAGAAAACTGAAAACTAAATGCCTGGATTGGGGAGAAACAACAAAAAGCTAGCTGGTTTGTGAAGAAATAGAAACTTCAGAATTGAAAGCATTAGGTAAATTTGAAGGGTGTTATTTCCCCAGTCTTTGGAAATTCTCAGCCTCTGCACTAGGTAACTGTCCTTCCCTGTTACCCACAAAATGTAGAAGGCATACTCTCAGGAAACATTCTGGCCTCAGTGACATCAGCATCAGCTGAGTTTTAAAATGAGAGACCAACCCACAAATAAGATAATTATGTTGAAGCAACAGCATCACCTAGGAACTTGTTAAAAATTAAAATTATTGAGCTCTATCTAAGACTTATTGAATCAGAAACTCTGAGGTTAGATGCTAGCAACTTGGGTTTTAACAAACCTTCTATATGATTCCAACATACTCTAAAATTTAACCGCTAATGCAGAGCACACTATCACCAGTTTAGCTCAAGTTCTGAAAAAAAAAGTCCAAATATATTGTACCAAGGGAAGGTGGGAATGTTGTCACATTTATTTTAAAAAGCTGAAATGCTTCTTCTTGATGAGTAAAGTTAAAATGTTTAGTTATTTAGTTAAAAATGTTTATGTTTACTTATCATTCATCTGTTATAAATATAAAAGTATTCCCAACAGCTATAGGAGATGCCAGTTATTAATGGATTTTCTTTTATTTAAATATACTAGAGAAAAGTTTTTTATTTATTGTTGTTCAGTTAGAGTTGTCCCATCCTCTTCCCCGTTGCTCACCCCTACCCCCTACCCCTGCACTCCGACATTCAATCCCCCTCCATTGTCAGTGCCCCTGAGTCCTCTATTCATATTCTTTTGTTTGCCCCTTCCCCTTCTTTCCCCTGTTACCCCTACAACCCCCTCCCCTATGGTCACTGTCAATTTGTTCTTTATTTCCAAGTCTCTGGTTCTATTTTGCTCATTTGTTTGTTTTGTTGATTAGGTTCCACTTATAGGTGAGATCATATGGCACTTTTAGTTCATTTTTTGGTGAGAATGATGGTTTCAAGGTTATATACATAATGCACAACTCATGGAATTTTACACTTTAAATATGTATGTTTTTGTGTGTCAGTTATACCTCAATAATGATGATTTTAAAAAAGTCAGATGAGATTTTTTTAAATCATGTATTTTGTTGATTTTAAAGATGGAGGTGCAATGAGGAGGGGGGAGAGAGAGAGAGAGAAATGTGAGAAACATGAAACATTGATTTTTTGCCTCCCATATGTGGTCAACTGGGGATCGATTCCACAATTTAGGTATGTGCCCTGGCCAGGAATTGAACCTGCTTCCTTTTGGTGTATGGGGCAATGCTCCAAACAACCGAGCAATCCAGCCAGGGCAGGATTATTTGTTTGTTTGTTTGTTTGTTTATTAAGTCAGATATGTGATTGTATGTGTACATCACGTTTTCTTTTTCCACTCCTCCATCAGTGAACATTTCAGCTGCTTGCACATTGTGGCTGTGATGAATATGCTGCAATGGACACGGCAGTGCAGATATCTCTTCGAGATTCTGGTTCCCCGTCTGTTGGATGAACACTGCACCATCTTACATTTCTGCTAGCAGTGTACAATGCTTTCTAGTTTTCATCACTTCTTTTCCCCTAATTGTTTATTTAAAAAACGATAATCCTAAAAGGTGTGAGGTAGTATATCACCGTGCTTTTGGTTTGTGTTTCTCTGATGTTAAATATCTTTTTGCATATGTATTGGTCATTTGTAATGAACCTTGAGGACATCATGCTAAGTAAAATAAGCCAGTGTAAGAACTTCCCATCTTGGCCAATGGGGAAGACTCCCCAAGGCTCCCTGACAGTCTAAGATGTCAGGACCTTGCAGAACCGGCCACCAGGAGAAGCTGCAGCCCTCAGCCTACCTGAGGGTGCTGGGCCTGTGCTCGGACTGTCTACGGTAGCATTATGAGTTCGATTTCTAAATTAGCAACCTAAATAGAAAGAAATTCATATTTACATATAGTACATGTACATAAATTTTCCAATTTGCAATACAATTTAAGTGTTATAGTGCATTTCAAATCCTTGTAGATTTAATCAACATTTGACTGGTAGTGGGTAATACAATTTGTCTCAAATGCTC
>PVKM010017099.1:0-26217 GCA_004027735.1 Carollia perspicillata
GGTGTGGAGGGAAAACCTGAGGGTGAGGACTCCTAGGACTGACTGCTGTCCTTGCTCTTTGCCTACCCTGTGACCCTGATTGAGGCGTTGGTGTCTCTGGACCCCAGTGTCCACATTTGGAGAAATGAAGAGGTTACAATGACTGCTTCACTGTTAAGTTTCTTTGACTCTTGATATGGCAGGACATGTTGTCTGTGGCTGACAAGGTTGTTGTTGGCAGAGGGGGAAGGAAGGAGAGAGGAGGGGCTCTTGAGGGCCTACAGCCTGAAGGATACTGGAGAAGATCTTAACATTCAGCAGCTCTGTAAGTGGCTATGGTGACAGTAGTCAGCATAATGGTTTAATACATAAACTATGAGGTGCATTTTACTCCTTGGCAAATTCAGCAATTCTCCTGGGAGGCTTTGCTCTCACTTCTGGCTGCCATTCCTGCATGGGAAATTATGAACAGTAGCAGGCAAGTCGTCCCTCTTCATAAACCTATTTGCTGATCGGTGCTTGATACCAGGAGGGAGAAATGACCTTAAAATCCCAGCTCTGTGATAATCTACGCCCGGCAGCACTTTAAAGGAGTGTTTCTCATTGCGGAGATGAAGCGCTGTAACAAAGGGGAAGATTACTTGGTATGGCGAGAGTGTTTTTCTTTCCAAGCGCTCTTACGTCTCGCAAAGTCCTGTCTTGGATCTTCTGCCTCCCTCCCTTCCAGCAGAGAGGGAGGACAGAATGCATTTCTTCCCCTTTCTAGGACGGGAAGACTGAAACGACAGGGGCCGTGACCTTGTCCAAGGTCATATAACTAGTGGGGGCCTTCTAGCCTAGTCCTTTTTGTCATCCCCTCAAAAATACTATATTCAAGATAAGCTTGATTTTGGTCTCCATTTCCCCCCTTTTCATAGCTCTGTCTGTGGAGGGAGCTGCTTATTGAGTTGTGTTAGAGTTTGTTGAAGTCAAGGTCAGCCCACGAAACTCTGCAAGGTGAACCCTCTGAGAGAGTACCAGCTCCAGAATAGATCTTTATTCAACAGCATCGGTGATAATAACTAAGGATTGTCCAGCATGTACTGCGTGCCAGGGACTGTTCTTGTCTTTACCTGTACCCTCTCCATTAATCCTCTCAATCACCACCTGAGGTGGGCACTAGCATTATTGCCATTGTGACCAAGGTCACATGTCTGGCAGTTTTGTATGGTATCAGCTGAGCCACACTGGAATCATGTTCTTGGACTCCCCTTCTTTTCATGGTCCTAGCTTAGAGTTGACCAAAAGAGAAATTTGCTTGGGACTTTCAAGGTGGGAGTGAAAGAGTAGCCTTTATTCCCTGATGGTCGTTGTGGTGAGAGGCAGTGAGAGATGGATGCGGAAATGGATGCTCCCGTACCTACCGGCAGATTTAAGCTCTTCCTTGCAACTCCCTCCTCCATGATCAGTTCGCCCTTCCACCTGCCAGGCTGGCTGACCAACAGCAGCCCCAGGCCCATGGTCAGACAGAGGACAGCAGTCCTCACCGATGCTCCTTGGTGGTCCCATGCCAGCCGCTGGAGCTGGAGCTCGTTTCTCCTGGTGCCCTCCACAGGGCTGGTTAGTGACGTTTCTCTGATCCTCCAGCTCCTGCTTTCAGATGCTTACCTTCTTCAGCTCGTCCCACAATTGCGTAAGGTCCTAGTCTTGTCTCAGTCCCTTCTTCCCGAAGGCCCATAGTACTCACAGTGGTTCTGCTTCCTTGACTGAACCCTGGCTGATACACGTGACTGATACAGACAGGGTGGGACTTGCACCCAGCGCAGGCTAACTCCAGAGCCCATGTCAGTAACTCCTTGCCTTTAGCTCTTTTGCACACATTTATAAAGATGAATGAGGGTCTTGGGGAGGCTGCACACGTCTGGAAGCGAAAGCAGTCAGATGGTACAGCGGTGCCTTGATTCCTTTAGCAACAGCCATCTGTCAGTAAATAAAAGTCTAGATGCTTTCCAGAACTAATGTGTCGTTTGAAGTACTCATGCTCTTGGAGAGAAACTTGAGAAATGGGAAAATTGGGCTCAATATGTGTGAAAGAACTGAGTCCTCTTCAGGGGAAAGTCAGTGTACGCATTTCGGAGAGTATTATTATTACGTTGAGACACGAACACACAGCGACTAAGTGAAAAATCATTGCTGCTAATATGCCCATCCCGGGGACTTGCTCCATTTCCCAGACAGTTTCGTGAAAAACTCCCTCTCTGAATTGCCTGAAAAGAGTCAATGCTGGCTGATAAATCATCACGGCCTACACCTACACCGACAGAGCTGGGGAGGACTGCTCACTGAAGTGTCCATCAGGCCTAATGAATGCTTCCAACAGGGTTCGTTCACCTTCCCCTTGACCAAGTTCAACTCACACTTTATCCAGACTGGTGAGTCCTGAAGTCTCAGTTTTGTGGGTCCAGCCACAACCTGGTCTTGATGATCAATTTAATTTTTGGTTTCCTGGGAAACAGCACAGATGCCTGTTGTTCGGTGTTTGTCTTGTCCAGTTCAATGCATTCTGCTTAACTCTGCAAACATGACCTGCCTGACGGCTCAGAGTGGGCGGGGCGCTCTGTTTGCCTTGAGCAGAGGATGGTCCTGCCACCCAGGACTGCCGTCCAGTAGGAGCTGGCGGAGTAAACAATCGAGGTGAGAGGGGAAGGCTCTTGTAGTAGACTGTGCAGAGCTCCATGGCAACGTACCTGGGAAATAATTAATTCTTTCTTTAACATGTTTTTATTAATTGAATAAAATATTTCTGATAACAACGGAGGTAGGCAAAAATAAAAATAAAAATGGCCTCTAATCCCAAAGCGCATCAATAACAATTCTTAACATTTGATCTGTGTCTAAATTTGTGATGTGTCTGGGCTTATGTTTCTGCCCGTGCTTCTGCCTGTGTCTGTACCTGTGTCTGTATTTGAATACATGCCGTATCCATCACTGTATTTTGATGACAAGATCACCCCCTGTAAACGTGTATGTTTTGTTTTATAGTCTACTTGTTTACTTAGCAGTCTATTGTAAACATATTTCCATGTTATTTAGTATTCTTTATCATTTTAATAGCTATATATTATCCTACTGTGTCGATACACTTATTCGGCCAATCTCACATGGCTCTCAGTTTAATAATTTTATAGGTAAATCTGGGCATGAATCCATAATTTTGTTTTAGAAAAAAATCCTAAAATAAAAGTTTCAGGGTTAAAGTTAGAATTTTTTCTTAAAGGAGCCCTGGGGAGAATGGTGGGAACCAGGAAAGCAGGACATTGGAGTTGGGGCCTTAGGGAATAGCAGGTCAGGTGGTCAGGTGGGTTGTTTGGAGAGGTAGGGCGGTCTCTGAGGAGCAAGAGGAGGTGCAAGCAGGTAGGTGCCGGCTGTGTTCGGGGAGCATTCTGAGTGCCTGGAGTTCAGGGTGCTGTGGGGTAGGGCCTGGCAGGGAAACCCAGTAGGCAGAGCTAAGGAGCACTGACATCATCCTTGGGGCCAGAAGTCTGAAAGGAGAGGGGGAAGGGACACACTACTCAGGGTGTATATGAGTCTTCAGGGCTTTTGTTTCCAAGTGCACATTCCCTGCCCCTTCCTCCCAGGTCTGAGATTTCTATTCCTGCTTTCTCCCTTTAGTATATACGACCCCCCCGCCCCAACTCCTTTGACAATTCCTGCATAATAAGAGGCATGACTGGTGTGCAGTGCTGCCCACAGAAATAGTGTGGAGGCAGAAAGAAGGGATAAGATTCATTGTTAGGGCCAAGAGGGAGCCACTGCAGGCTTGCAGGCAGGGAAGTGACAGAGTGTGACTTGTGGCCCATATAACTCCTGATGTGGTCTACCAGGGCTTCTCCAACCGGCTGTGGTGAGGGACCAGCTTTTCCTTTTTTAATATATTATTACACACTGATATTTTTAGAGTGTATAATAAAAACAGATTACTAGAAACACGAAATAAAAAAATGCAAAGTGCAAGCACCAATTTTTAATGAGTAGTTTCAACAGATATAAAATACCTCTGACAAATTGCTAAGGGTTTCCAGCGCTGCTTAATTTTCTGTTCTTACCTGGTTGCCGACCCGTGATCACCAGCGTGTGGATGGCCTCCCCGCACCCCCACGAACTGCACTTAGAGCAGCAGAGGGGGAGCCTCCACTCTGCAGAGAACCGGTCAGGGAAGGAAGACCAGTTGTCCTGGAAGGCAGGGTGGGGGGGCAGGAAGGCCGTGGGAAAGAGGGTGAGCATAAGGAATGTGCTTAGTTTACCTCAGCCATTGCATTTTTTTTTTAAGATTTTATTTACCTTTAGAGGGAAGGGTTAGGGAGAGAAATATCAATGTATGGTTGCCTCTCGTGTGTTCCCTGCTGGGAACTGGCCTGCAACCCAGGCATGTGCCCTGACTGGGAATCGAACTGCAATCCTTTGCTTTGCAGGCCCGCGCTCAATCCACTGAGCTACACCAGCCAGGCAGCCATTGCATTTTATGCTTAAAAATTGTTTTCTTCTTTTCTTTGTTCTCTGTTTTTAAATTTTCTTGGCTTTTATTTTTCTCAACCATTTAGAAGCCGTATATTCTGTTTGTATTTTATTTTTTTAGCACTACAAGTAATTTTCACTTAAAACAAATGTTTAAAAAGAAACATTTGACACCTTTGTTTCCCCAGGCATCAAAGGAAAAACTCGAACCCTCGTGTTTTGCCTTTGCCATCTCTAACATGAGAAAGGTTACACACTTTAACTTCCTCTCACTGTCTGCTTATTACTTCTTGACTTTTGCTAATATAATTTGAGGTTTAATGTCTAAATTCTAATGATTGATATTTGGTTAGGCAAAACATCCATATATTTTTTTTTCATAAAATAAAAGACACATTATTCATTTTCACCAGTAACTTGATTGAGTGGATATTCAGTCCATCGGCTGTCTCCCGCTATTGGCTTCCAGTGGGTGCAGGCGAGGTGGCCGCTGAGCACCCTCCAACGCGGAAGACAGCCCGCCGCAAAGAACGATTCGGCCAGGTTGTCAGTAGAACCAAGAAACTGCGCAAACCACGTTTGACACATTCTGTCAGTCACAGCACCTTCCCCACACACTGCACACGTCTTTTTTTGCATTTCAGTTGCATTTTTCCCTTTCTTGAAATAAGAACGTATAATATGCTGAAAATGTTGTGTATCTTTTTCCATCTTCAGTATTAACACGGCGGCCTCCCAATTCACCTGTTTTGATAAGTTTTTTTAATGCATGCTGATATGACAGCTGTCACAATGCAATCTTACAAAATCGTTTCAAAAGAAGTTAACGACAACGAAGTGCTACTAGTTATTGTACAGAAAAAACAAAACAAACTTTTTGGCCAACACAATGCATTCTTATTGTATGGCTTGTATGTCTCATTTGATGGTTACTTTTGATAGTTTGTAAGCATATTTATAACATTTGTTTAGACATAGCTGCATGTTTAATGGGTTTCATGTCTACTGCTGGTACTTTCATACCAAGACTTCTCTGTCTCTTTTTGAATCAAGTTCTTTATGTTGCATCACCTCTGGGATGAGTGGTGAGAGCACTGAGTGAAAGATCCGCAGTCACTGGTAGCGTGTGGGGCCTGGAGAGAAGAGAGAGAGCCTGCATCACAGCCCGGGTGGGTACCAGTGCCCTGTTGGACACAGACAGCTTCACGGGATGTCAGTGTCAGCGTGGGCCACTCTGTGACTGTGAAGGACCACGACAAGACCAATTCACGATCACTTCTCAACACAGATGTGACGCGGCTATTGCTCAGACAACAAAGGTGACCAAACATCTCCCTTTCCTAGGAACATCGAT
This sequence comes from Carollia perspicillata, assembly GCA_004027735.1. NCBI lineage: Eukaryota > Metazoa > Chordata > Mammalia > Chiroptera > Phyllostomidae > Carollia > Carollia perspicillata. The sequence goes on from PVKM010017099.1 coordinate 5,828, forward strand.
CCAGAACTAAGCCCTGCCCCCTCGAATCACTGAAGCCCCCCTCCTGTCATAGTCCTTTCAAACACTCTCTTACTGAGGCACCTCAAGGTTTTCTAGGCTTGAGCTTTCCAAGAGTCACCTCACTGAAATGAATAATAAACCCACTTGTTTAGGTATATTAATGGTGGTCTGTGGTTGGAGGGTATTGACGAGTAGAGTGATTGCATCGGTGTCTCCACTGACTGGCTTCCTTGTGTCCACCTCTTGTGCTTAGTGACTTTGTAGTTCCCTCCCACGCAGACACTGGCTTGGTCATGGGTCTTGCTTTGACCAATACAAACTTGTTGCAAGCAGAGGCTGGAAAGTGCCCATGTGTCTGCTCTCTCCCCTTTCATCATCGTGAGACCAGGCTCATAGGATGGAGAATGAGGCGCATGGAGATCAGTCAAGTGGACCCAGTTGTGGAGGAGACAGGGCTGCAGACATGAGGTAGTTTAGCTCTGATCAGCCGACCCCACGTGCCGACCCATGATACTGGGAACAAAATAAATGTCTGTCGTATCTCACTAAGGCTAGCGCTTGCTTTGCAACATTATTGTGGAAACAGATGCGGGTACAGTTTATAGTCCGAAAGTATGTTTCTGGTGACGGCTATTTGGTAGAGAATTATCGGGCCATACACTTTGCTTCAAAACTCTATAGGTTTGCTTCATTGTCTTTTATAGTTAGAGTTTTATTTTTTATTCTGGTGAAATTATGATTTTCTCTTGGTATCACCAATTATTTACAAGTTGGGTCTCTTATCTCCATCCTATTTATGGATTTCTTCTTTATCTTTTTAGTCTTTCATTGTGTTTTTGATTTTCTAAAGTTCTTTCCTTTTTTTCCAATTAGCTCCATTTTTTATCTAAGGACGAAATTTGACTTCTTTTCCTTTTACATCTTTCAACTTTAGTTTCATAGGTTCTATAACTTCTTAAATTACATTGCGTTTTCTGTAATAACTCTTTTTCAAATACATGTTATTGCTTTTCATTATCAGGGAAACATGTTTCTTCTCCAGTGATACAGAACTTTAAAATTGTGTGTGTGTTTGTATTTTCCTGGAATTTTCAAAGAAATGGGTGTTCGAATTCTTCCTCATCCTATCATTTTCCATGTATGATGACTCAGTCTTCCTTGTCTCAGGCTGTCTCAGGCTGGAGAATGAATGGGTAATCATAGCTCCTAACCAAATTCTAGTGTCTTGCAGAGGCTTACCTGAGGAAGTTTTCCTGAATTATCTACTCTTTTTTACTCTTTTCGATATGATGAAGAAAAGTATTTCTGAATAATCTGTAGCAATGCGTCATTCTTATGTCAGACGCTGAATATGAAAAACTACTATACTCAGTTCTTCTGGTTTTATTCATTTCGGATGGCTGCCTAAAATCCTAGGATGGTTGCAGTTCTCCACTTCCTGTCCATGTCTACTCTGGGCCAATGGAGTTACCATCTCCAATGGATGCAGAATTGTGCCTTCCAGTACAGTAACCACTAAGTTACCTTTGGCTACTGGGCACTTGGAATATGTCTAGTCCGAATCAAAATGTGCTGTAAGTCTGAATTATACACCAGCCCTACCTGGGTAGCTCAGTTGCTTAGAGCGTCATACTGATACCCCAACATTGTGGGTTCGATCCCCAGTCAGGGCACATACGAGAATAAACCAATGAATGCATTAATAAGTGGAACAACAAATCTGTCTCTTTCTCTCTCTCTCTCAAATCAATAAATAAAAAATTAAAACATATACACCAGCTTTCAAAGATATAGTACAAAAAAGAATGTGAAATAATTTCACTAATAAAAGTATTGATTACATGTTGAGATGATAATATATTGGATATATTAAAATGTTCTATTGTAATGAATGGTACCTGTTTCATTTTGCCTTTGAAGTGTGGTTGCTAGAAAATTAAAAATTATCTGATATACATTATATTTCTGTTGGGCAGCAAGGATATAATGAGACACAAATAGACAATGAGGCAAAAATCTGTGGTCACAGAGCAAAAGCCCTTTTCTGAGCGGCACTGGCCGGCAGCATGTCTGACATGAGGATCCACAGGGGAGGTCTGCTTACCTTTTTCCTGTGTATCTTTGCCATTTTGTTTCAAATTTCAAAGTATTTGAAGGCTGCTATTTAAACTCCGCTGTGTAGCAAACCAGTAACATCTGACCAAAAGCGTGAATTTCTCACGCATTAGAGGATTAGCTCGGGGCTCTAATCTAGGTTGGCCTGGTTTGGGGAACCTCATCGGGGGCTTCTTTGTTCCCTGTGTTTCTCACCTTCCAGCAGCTGGCCCTGGACATGTTCTCATGGCAATGGCAGGGGGGTCACAGTGAGAGAAGCTCAGTCTTACAGGCAGTTTTCAAGTTTCCGCCCACATCACCTTTGCTGAATCCCATTGGCTAACGAATCACATGGCAAGCCGTGAATCCAAGTGGGAGGGCGCTATCACAGGACAAGGCAAAGAGCCTAGATACAGAGACAAGTAGGGAATGGGGCTCATCTCTCCATTGTGATTAGAGGGAATTCCTCCAAAAGTTTGAGGAAGTGTTAATTTGTCTAGTTTCTGATGATATTTCAATATTGCCTCAGTAGAGGGGGAGGGGACTGTTATGACCTGGAAGTGCTGCTCACTGTGTTTATTCAGAAATATATTTTAAAGTCCCTCTTAAACTGCTTTTGCGTCAAGCTGTATCACTGCATTAATAGACAATAGTCCATCCTCCTTTTTAAAAAATGATGCAAAATTCTTCTTGTGATTTTTAAGTTAGTAAAGATAGATTTTACTTTTATTACTACTATTATTATTTTATTATTATTACATTTTATTGCTGTTACTCATCATGTGGAAAAGCAGCATTGCTTAGGTCACTAAGGGCAAAAAGAAAATTGGAATTTTGCAGGTAGCGTCAGTTTGCTCACACTGGGATGAGCTGGTTGGTGTACACTGGGAACAGGGTAACGGTTTATTGTTGGAGCAGCCAGCTGGATAGAAGGAAATGTTCAGGCCAAATGTTTCCTTTCAGCCAATCTGTTTGACCATATTGAGAAGGGGTTACCAGCTAAAACATTTGCTATCAATTGTGGAGGGTGATATGAACCGTGGAGTAGTTTGGTTTGGAGCCAGGCAGAAAAGCTTTGTATCCTGACTTTGCAGTTCACTAGCTGGGCGAACTTGAGAGCAAGTTCCTTCACCTCTGAGAGCCTCTTCCCCTTTTGTAAAGTGGGGCCAATGAATTTCCACCCAATAGAGCAGCTGAAAGGACGAGGCGAGATAGCATGGCAGTTAGCAGGAGACGTGCTCTGGAGGCGGGAGCTACATTTTGGGGATTCCCTAATGGCTCCAACTCTATCCTCAGCTGTCAGTGGAGTCTTAGTACAGCTGAAATGTTTCCTAGTTACATCTTCTACTCATGTGTACGTCCCTCCCACCCCCATTCATTTAACAGGTTAGGAGGTTAGGTCCTCCTGTGGCTGACACTGAGGTGGAGTTTGAGGAGCAAAGTACTCATTAGGGACTGATATCTGTGAAGGTGAGGGGGACGGAGCAGGGCTGAGGGTAAAGGCAAACTGTAACATGGGACAGGCTGGAGCGGAATCTGGAGAAGATGTTGCCTCTTGGACTTGTCCTGGGGCCACATTTGGCCAATGTGGCTGCGCCTTCATCCCCTTGCCTGCTGGTTCATTGGTGAGGGATGCCCTGCGGAGGGCGGGGCCTCAGGTAACATGAGGCACAACTGAGCCAGTCTCTGAGGGTGCTTATTGCTGAAGGCTCCCTTGGGCGGACCTGGTGCCCAGACCTGGGGTTGCTGCCCCAAATAGGAAGGAGAGGGTCCTTCTGTGGAGCTTACAGCCTTGGCTGATTTTGAGGGTTTTGAGAATTTGTAGCCGTCTCCATTATTTGGGTGAATAATCTGCTTTAGGTAGATTGCCTCGCCATAAAGTTGGGAGAATACACTAATGTTCTCATTTGTACTCAGGAGAGAAAGAAAGCAAAAGACGTCCCTGTTTATAACACTACAGACTCTGGGCTCTCTTGGATCCTCTTCCGTCATTTTCTGCTGATTTAACAGTTGAGCAAACACTTGTGCCAGGCTAAGGGTACGGTGGGAACAGTATACAGTCGTCTAGGAGAGACAGACACATAAAGATAACCTCAACATAAAGTAAGATTCATGAGGTAGTGACATGAAGAGACTGCTAAAGATATTTAGGGATGGGACAGTTTCCCCTGGCTCGGGGATCAGAGAAACATCTCAGAGGATAAGGTACCTGAGCTGAGACTAGGAGGAAGACTGAGTCAGCCAGATAAGTACGATCTCTCCGCTTAAGTAATTTCTCTCTTACTGCAGTGAAAGAGAGGACAAATTGAAGTCTTCAACACTTATGGAAAGTAGTCATTCCAAAAATCAAGGATAGTTAATGGGACAAATGGTTTCTTTTTTATGATCCTTAAATGACAGTTCTCAAGAAGTTTTCCTTCTTTTAAGCCTTGAAAGCTTAAAAGGTTTTCCTGTGGGGCTGGAAAGCCTCACATTGGATGAGGCTTTTTCCTCTGTAAATGATTTCCCTCTGTGTGTTAAACTGCAATCCTGCCTCTAAGAGGCCATCTACAAAGAAAAAAAAAAACCTGTGTACTCCTCCATATTATAGGATGCAGTCACTTGATTGACTTTGGATTCTTTTGCATTCTTGCTCCTGCCATCAGCACTGTGGGGTTCCCGAGAGAATGTAGTCCATGGATGGAAGTGTAGGAGTTCATGCAAGGCTCCCTGTAGCCTGCGTTCCCCACAGTTCTCTTGACTCTTGGGTCACAAATATGATTGTGAAAATTGGGGGTCTTCAGAGAGATGTATTAGGTAGAGGCCATATCTTCTTACAGATGTTAGAAATGGGCGTCAAGACCCATGTTCTGCAACATACTTGCTCATACAAAAGCTGGGAAACTTCGCAGTCAGAAGGTCTGTTCGCACACCTGATGAGTATCGGACTGCTAGAGCAGCCTCTCTGAAACGTCTTCGTTGGCCAGTGGGGTTTCCGTACTGATGCATCCAATGTCAAGTGTGTGGAGGGTATTGAGATTTCAGCATATCAGGCTGAATTCTAACTAGCACCATGAGAATCTGCCCGCGGTGAGACTCCGTCATGTATAACCCCCAAATTAGCTGAGTTAACCCTTCTACTTATGCTATAGAGAGAACCTGCTTATTTCTCAAGGTGTAGAAAGCCCATGCTCCCTACCAGCCCCCCACACCACCCTCAAGACCTCCACGACCTCCTAAGGCGTGGCCCGTTGCCTGGTCATCTCTGACTCCTATTTCTGGCTTTTGTTGAATTCTTCTTCTTTGCTTATATTCTTGTTCTCTATCAGTCCTAGTGTCAACCCGACTGAGAATCAGTGGTTTATTCTTCTGGAGTGTCTTTTTCTCCATCTCTGATTAACTACACGATTGCTCTCACTGGGAGATCTGACATGAGATAGTCAATATCAATTATATTGCATTTCTCTCTTCTTTCATAAAACCCTTACCCATTTGTGCTGCTGGAGATCCAGACACCTCACCGTAGCATAAGCTTCTTTCTCTTTCATCAGTCCCCAGGCCTCTTTTATTTCTCATATGTTCATTTGTTTTTGCCACCCAAGGTGATTGTTGTTGAGTTTGGTTTTTCTTGGGCAGAGTTATTGGGTTACATCTTGTTTCCTTCTAACACAGTAGGACTCAACCTTGGGCTGCACATTTGAACATATAAAGGCTCAAGTACCATTCTTAAAACTTCTGATTTAATTGGTTTTGGTGTGGAGACTGGGCCTAGGTGTTTTTAGAAAGCATCCCCCTCCCCCGCCCTAGCTGGGCCCCTGTTTTGAAATATGTAGCTAGGGCTAAGAACCACTATAAAACTAACCCAAACCCCTGGCTTCAGACATTAATCTAGCCTTACAAAAACTCTGTCAGCAGCTTAAAAATAAAGGTGTGCACACACAGTATACACATACATCTTATTCCACACAGACCATTTAGTTCAGTTCTTGCAAGTGTCTCGTGTTAACTTTCAATACCTGTATCACATATGTACGTATTAGGAGACTGAGGCCCAGGTTGGTCAGTCACTTGCTCAGGTTTACACAGTGAGGAAGTAGTGGAGACAGGATTTCAACCTAAGACTGTGGAATTCCAAATGTAGTGTTTAAATTTTTTTTTTCATATTTAAATTCTGTCACTGCACTTCTTGGTTCAAGGAGCACAGGCAGAATGGACAAATATTTGGTTCATTGATATCACTACTTGTATTCATTCCTGCTTGAAATGTGTCTCCTTCAACAACAGCTAACGTGTATTGAGTGCTTATGATACGCCGATACGCCGGGCACACTGGAAAACACAGAGGCTACGTAACCCATCCAAGGCCACCCGGTGAGTAAGAGCAGAGCCACTGTGCGAACTGAGGGGCACTCCTCAGACTGGAATGGGCACCAGAACCACCTGGGAGTCTCCTGCAAGTGCAGATTCTGACTCTGTAGATCTGGGGGTGGGGCCTGAGAGCCTGCATTTCTAACACGCTGCCAGGTGGTGCCCTCCCCAGACACAGTGTAGGCTCTCAGTAGCAGGACCTACCTGGCACTGCTCGCTTTCTGCCTTCCTTATTTGAAACAGCGGGGGCTCTGCACAGTGGCTACATTTCCCACGCAGTCTCTGAACTGTTCTTCCTGAGCGATAGGGCTGGGGGCATTTTTGTTCAAAGATCCAGGACTACTACAAGGTCAGAAATTCCATTTAACAATACATTCATTCACTGAAAAGCAACCATCACTCAGACTTTAAAAAAGTAAGGTTTCCCCCAGGACAGGGCAGAAAAGATTGATGTAGGCAAGGTGATTCAGTGTTGAGAGGTAGGATGCTTGATGTTGAATGGTGACATTTGGTGGTTTTTTACATTGAATTTATTGCTGTGATAGTAGTTAATAAGGTGATATCGGTTTCAGGAGTACAGTTCTATAACACATCCTCTGTACACTGTATTGTGTGTTCACCACCCCAAGTCAAGCCTCCGTCCATCACCATCTACCCCGTCCCCCCTTTACCCTCTTCTCCCTCCCAGCCCACTCCCCTTTCCGTTTTGTAATCACCGCACTGGTTTTTGTGTGTGGTTTTGTTTGTTTGTTTGTCTTTGCTTAATCCTCTCACCTTTTTCGTCCAACCCATAGACGTTTTAAGTTCTGCCCTTCCGTTCCTTCTTCATTCAGTCAATTTGGTGAGAAATCTACTTTGGCCATCCTGGAGCTTCTAGGAAATTCAGCTCACCAGGGGAACTTTAAAGACAGCTTCTGCCTGTTCCACATCGTTCCACAGAAGCTCTTTTACTAAAGGCTATTTCTGCCACAATGATTTTTTTTTTTAGTTGCGGTTCTTCATTTTGATGTTTAAACTCACTGAAGCTCTGGGACTAGAGCAAGGGGTGATTAGTGCCTGGGGAAGCCGCTGGTCACAGGGGCCTGCCGCTGTGGAGGAGAAGGGCAGGGCCGCCCACACCGGCAGGGCGCGGACCGCCAGCCGGCCTGTGGAAGAGGGCTTTCATTACAGACACGGGCAGACCTCTGATTTCCTCATGAAAGCCACCAGCGTTGAGCACGTCGCACCCTAGATGGAGTCCTTAATTACAGAGGAAAGTCATGGGTTCCTGCTGACAAAATAATCTAATCAATGTTGTTTACTCCAAATTGTAATTTACTTGTCTTATAACTCATTACATGTGAAATATTATTGATTTTCAAGTAAATGGCTTAGGGGATAAATAGATACATTTTGTCTTGGGGACCTTGGTTTGGGTCTGAGCCACGGACCGGCAGGTGAGAAAGCTCAGATCTCTTCCTTGGCGGGTGTTTGTGGAATAATCACACCAGACAGACGCCACTGAGGCACACAATTTGCCAGGACCCGGATTCCCCAGCCGCCCGTGCGGAATGGACTGTTTTCCTAGTTTCGAGGAGAGTGTCTCAACAGCAGGGGACAGTGACTTGTATGACTTGAACATATGCTTCTTACAGCAGGCACGTCTCTGAAATGTCATTTCTTTGTATTTCACAAATCAAAAGATGCCGTGAACCTCCTTTTTCTCTCGCATTAAAAACTGTCTTGCTTGATTTTCAGCATTCTACTCTGTCCTCTCCCCTCAGTAGTCTGGGCCAGATTTTATTCTGATGGTATGCAGGCCAACAGCCACTGCGAACCAGCTGCCCTGCCCACATGCTGCAGGGGCTGGGTGAGTCCGTGGGAGGGCAGGGAGGTCACATGAATTACATCTGTGCTGATCTCACTCTCTGGGGTGGCGCTTCTTAAATGTAGGCTTTTGAACAGGTGCCTGTTAACACGATTCGGAAACACCTAATGTTATAAAAAGACATCCCATCTTGTTTTCTTCTTTGCCTCATTCTCCTCCCAACAGGACGTCACTGTTGTCGTTTTCTTTTGTAGCCCACTAGAGTTGCCTTAGGTGTATTTTAGAAAGAACAGACGCAGATTCTTATTGTTCTCATATTTTTATAAAAGGTAGCATATGATGCACACAGTTCTGCATCTTTTATTTATTTATTTTTTACTTACATAGTTGGGAGATTTTTCCATATCAACATGTAGTAAATATTTCATTTTTGAAAAAGAGCTAGATAGCTTTCTCTCATGTACACATATTATAATTTAATCAATCCTCTATTAATGGGCTTTTGAATCCCTTCAAATATTGTGGTGTTACAAATGCACTACCAAGCATATAGACACACAAGTGCAAAACAACTTGTGTGTAAGATGCTGCAAGTATATACGTGGGGTAAGTTCCCCAGGGTGGCACGCTGGGTCCAAGGGTGTGTGCTAACCTTGCCACATTTTCCTCCCTGGGAGTTTTTGCCTATTTACCCTCCCACCAGCAATGTATGGGAATCTATGCCTGGCAGTGTTAATCCCCCTGGGCAAGCACTTACATTTTTAGGTCAGAAACTGTATAGTCAGGGTTGCAAACAGCAGAAAGAGAGTCCAGTTAACTTAAGGCCAGAAGAGTTTATTGAAATCGATTGGGAAACTGGAGCACAGGCTTTGGGGAGACCAGGGAGGGGAAAGCACAGCCAAGGCCTTGCCACAGGAGCGGTCTCGGGAGTTGCCACCACGCTAGAGGTCACGGGGCATCTCGGTGGTGCCAGAGGCCCTGTGCCCCAGTTTCGTTCGCCCTGAACTGCATCCTGGACCTCACTGGGCTTCCGTAGGGTTCCAGGGGCGGGGGAAAGGGTAGCGAGCCCCGCAGACCTCTCCCTGCCCCCTGGAAAGAAGGCTATTCAGCTGTTCAGCAGCCCGAACAGTATCCACTGTGAAGACAAACCTACCTCCTCATCTTTCTTACAACTGCAGGTGCACCCAGAGATATTTTCTTGGATTATGCAGGATCTCTGTTTCAAGGCTCTCCTGGCTAAGATCGAAGTTGCACCCAGCATTTACCACTGAGCCCGGGGAGGGGATTAATGTATCATTTTAGGACTCAGTCAGTGAGTCCATCTCACTTATTGATCACCTTCTGCATGCTAAGTAAGCACGTACTTGGCCGAGGATTTGAAGTCAGGAATTCTTCCATCTAATTCCGCTTCAGCTCTTCTGATCGCTGGCTTAGCCTTGGGCAAGCCATTCTTCTCGAGCCTGTTTTCTCAAACACGGAGCAAGGATAATAACATTGACCTACTTTCCCGGGTTGTTGCGCGGGTACATTAATTGATCGTTGTAAAGAACTCTGGAAAGACTTCCGCTTCGCCCCCAACTTTGTCTCCGGCCCCGTTTTCCTTCCAGCCCTCCCACCACTTGTTGTGTCACTTGGATTGGAGTGCCGAGGAAAACAGATGAGGGGTTGGGGCGCAAACGTGACTCGTTTGGCCTATGAAGAGGCTGCGAGCCTGGGCCAACGCCAAAGGAAGGTAGTTAGCGGTTAGCAGCTGTTGTTAAGGTTTCTGTGGCGCGCCACTGCGAGCGCTCCCGCGATCCTGGATCACAGAAGCGCAGATGTCCAAATCCTAATTGCTTTCCCTGGTTGTCATCCTCATACATAAATAAATTAGTGCCACAGTCCTTGACACTGATGGTATGAATGACTTGCCCTGAACAGCTGTTGCCGAGTGTCTCTGATATTAATCGTACACTCCCTTCAGTGGTAGTGACCTTAAGATGACAATGCCTTGCCCTCCTTCAAGCAACCGAGGAGCACCCCTGGAGTGTGTACGTGGATGCGTTGGGGAGGGAAAAGCTTTGATTCTTATCATGGTTATGATCACGACAACGACATTTTTCTATTACATTCAGGTTTACAAAGCATTTTTACTTTTGTGATCTCCATTGAGTCTCAGCAATGTTTCCAGGCAGACAGAAGGGATCATCTCCACTTAATGATAGAAAAACCCAAATTTCAGAGGTTACTGGGCCTAAGATTATACAGCTGGAAGATGAAGTCTTTCACCTGGCAAGCCTAGCAGTCTCCGTATTATATCACTCTCTTTCTTTAAATGATAAGTAACTGCCTGTAGTTCTCCTCTTCGGTACTGAATTGAATCAACTCAGAAATGTTAAGATATGCACATCTGTCCTTGACTGAATGCTCACTATATGCCCCATGCCATGCTAAATGTGTTACAGGCAGAATATCATCGAATTCCCACTCTGTTCTCCTGGGTAGGTATCTTTGTCCTGCTTTAGAGATAAAACACACTCAGTCTGGTTCATAAGGGTTAATAACTTACCCAAGGACACACAGTCCAAGCATTCAGCTGCCAGTCTATGCTGCCAGCCTAGAAAAGGCCAGCAGCTGAGAGCCCAGGGATACCCCTGCCGGGGGCAGAGGGCTGCTTCTTTATGGTTGGATGCCAGAAAAGGGGGAAGCTGCCTCTGGTTTAGCGCCATGGGTTGTTCCACTTTGGTGTAGCTCATGGACTGACAGTTTATTTCTGTCATTTCTATAGGAGAGCTGCAACCCTGGTATGGGAGAGACAGCTGTGGATCTCAGCAGGGAGCAATGGAAAGTTTTGCACGTGTGTGGCAGGACGGGCAAGTTTTAGGCACTCAGGCTCCAGTCTTGGTCCTGCTGCCTGCTGTGTCTGCAGTGTCCCTGGCCACTGCATCTGCCCCGGGAGCCAGGCACACCTGGGACCTGGACTCAGATTCTCGTTGTCACCTCTGATTTCAGCCGTGGCTGGGCTGGGCGGTTCAGAGCCAGCTTTCTGTTTCACTTCCTGCCCACTCTGTCTGGTTTCATGCATATTTATGTCTTTGTTTACTGCTCCAGGGCTCCCCTGAGGTCAGGGATGCCTGAGGGAGCTCAGCAGGCCCACCCCATGGGGTAGGAGAGCAAGGGGAATATTCCACCATCCTCCCCATGGGAGCTCAATTCTGGGAGGATTCTGTATGCTTCTGGGGAAGGCTCATGGACATGGAATGTGTCCACAGTGGCAGTCCCCATTACAGACCCTTCTTTTGTCTTTATTGCCTTGTGTCACCCTTCTCTGCTCCCTGGAATCACCTTAGGAGTAAACTACCTGTACCCAAATTCTTATCCCAGGTTATGCTTTCGGGAGGACCCAGACTAAGGAAACCTGTCTTTTTTAACAGCCTTTAAAGCATTATTTACATACTCTGTCTTCAAACCTGGATGGAAAATTCTGTGATACTTAGGCTCTAGATATGAATTCTGGCCCTTCTGTGACCTTAGGCAAGTTCTACAACTTCACCGGCCTTTCATTTCTTATTTTAGAGTGGGAACTGAAAAAATACCTTCCTCACGAGGCAATTTTTTTTTGTGTGTTAAATGTATGAGGCAGTACGTGATTGGGCAGTAGATGCCCTTTAATTATCTGTTGCTGGTCTAGTTACTATGTACACTGTGATGGTTATAAATGCAGGTTTTGGAGTGGAGGAGATTTGTCCACATCCAAACCCATGCATATCCCATGGATTATTAATGCATGCAAACCCATGCATTAATATCGAGTGGCCTTTGGCAAATTTCTTGATGTTGCCAGCCTTCGTTTCCTTATCTGTACAACAAGGCCAGTAAGACTGGCTACCTCCTGGATTTTTAAGAGTTAATGTTTATGTAAGTAGCTAATACTTAGCCTGGCACGTAATAAATAGTAGGCACTTGGTCATTATTGAATCATCCTGGTCCCCATTTGGATCAAATGGCCTTCTCCTCTGGATCTCTCTGTTCTTTTCGTGCTTTTGTGTAAGCCTAAAGGGGTGATTGTGCACTTCCTGTCTCTTCCCTAAGACAGTAAGCTTCTTAAAGGGAAAGGGATATGAGTCCTTCATCCATGAATCATCTCGCACCTTCACATGCAGACGAGATGATCAGAGACGGTGGTATTAGAGAACCAGAAGAACTTTGGAAAATGATGTAGTTCAGCCACCTCAGTGAACCAGGACCCTGTGGCCCCAGAGCTCAGCAGATGCTAACTGAAAGAATGTTCATTGGTGAAAGCTACAGACAGATCAGCAGGAAGGTGGATGAGAAGAAGGGAGAGAACTGGCCTCATTTGGCCAATCACCTGGAGGGTCTCTCGGTTAAAGCCGCTTTTCTTAGAGAGGACAACGGGGTTGTGTTGTGGAAGGAGGAATCTCTATCTACTAGTTTTGGTGAAAGTCAGGTGCTCTTTTTGGGAGGTACTTAAGGCTTTTCAGACGTGGGATTGTTAGTCTAGTCCTGGCTTACCCGGAAAAAGAGATTCACGACACTCAGGGGAGCAGGACAGGAGGCCTCCCTATAGGCACATGAGCATAGGCCCAACCTGGCTGTGAGCAAGGGGGAGCAGAGAGACCTGGACTTTGGTTCCATGTGTGACTGTACCCTCAACATCAATTCAGGTAAGGATGCCCAGGAGGGGCAGTGCATAGGATGACAGGTAGCAGAGGCTGCCCTCTGGAGAAGAGCTGTGGCGTCGCCTTAGGGCCAGCAGGGAATTGGCTTCTTTGTTACCTGCCTCTTGAGAAGCTGGTCAGCAAGCCAAGGTGGCCAGACCTTGTGGCTGCTGTATTGGCCCTTAATTGTCTCAGAGATTCCGATGGAAATTCGGTTCCTCTTATTCTTTCTTGCACCTCCATCCCTTCTGGCCCCCACCATCCCAGTTAGTCCTTCTGTGCTGGTTTCATAAGAAATTGAGAGGATGGTGGTGGGGAGATGGAAGCCAGGGGTGGTTACTCCCAAATGGTGGGTGAGGCATCATCCACTGCTGTCTCCAGGGCGGACTGGAATCTTCGGCGGGGGAGTAGCTGAGAACTGCTGCAGCTCTCATACCTCTGACCACGATGGGGACACATGATGGAACTTGGAAAATGGACATCTCATCCAAACTCCAGTGCAGTGCGGGCTTCCTCCTAATGGCTTTCTGTAAGGGACCAGAGGCTCCGTTCCTCCAGAGACATCCCAACCAAATGTTTCTACAGGGCCCCCAACCCAACTCCCTAAAGATAAAGACGATTTTGGGTCTCTTCTTATCCAGATGGCTGCTCTTTAGTTTCTTTTACTGAGTTTTTCTGCCTGATCTCCTCTCACATGTTGGTGTTGCTGTGTCTGTGTTCTTGGGTTTTTTTTTCACAAACTTGATTTGCCTGGCACAAATCCATGACTTCCAGTCTTTAGCGACAGTCCTGGTTCCTTATCCTTCTAGATGCTCCTTACGCTTCCAAATTAGGCATGGCCAAATGGGATGCCTTACCTCCTTTTGAATTTTCTAGCTTGATGAGTGTTTGTTCTAGACCAAAAGCTGGGTGCTATCTTTCCCTGATGAACCCCTCTCCCAAACTCACACACATATACTCTCTCATATACTCCTCGATACCTCCACAAATATGTGTCATCCGATTGTACCCCCACAAACACATGTCACCAGGTGTGCTGGTTAACTTCAAGTTGCTCTCCAAATCCTCCTTGGCCTCCCTGTGCACAAGCTGGTTGACTTCTGGGACAGCATAAGCCTAGATCTTTTGCCTTCCGATTCCGGGTGGGTCCAGCCAATGCCCACCGGAGAGAAGAAGGGAGTTGTGCATTTATGCTTCCTGCTCCCTCCCTACTGAGCTGCTGTTTGGCCGGAACTACATCCCTCCTCCAAAGCCTTGGCTGCTGTTGGCCAACCCTCTCTCAGGGGTTCAGTTCCTTCTACGTGTCAATAACCACTGCTTTCCTTTCCCTTTTCAAGTATAAGGGTGGTAATAGCTTCCTGTTGTTAGTCCTGGTGTGTGATTGTCCCTTTTGGTGCGGATAACCCTGCCTCCACCTCTCTGGGCATTGTTCCTTCATTAAACTCTCTTCAGCTATATCTTTAAGTAGACTGAATGTTTCTTGCTAGGGCACTGCCAGATATACCAGGTCATGCTATTGCTATTTCTTATATTTCTCAAACCTAACCTTGACTAAGGTGAGAAGGAAGAAGGAGCTGGTTTTCTAAAAGCAAGCTACAAACAGCTCCAGGCAGTGGCTCCAGCCACATTCCTCATTATTGCTTCTGACCTGACTCTCCGTTGGTTGTTCTCACTGGCATGGTGTGGACTTACTGGTCCTGTACCTTGGCTCTGTTTCCTGCCTCAGGAAGCATCGATGGCCTGCTAGACTGCGCTTCGGGATTTTCAGACTTCAGTTTTTACAGGGTGGTCACATCTCTTCATTCTCTTAGATGTATGGCACAGGTACCATCAAGGCTTCAGAGTGTGTGGCCTGTGTAATTGCATAGGCCCCTTGCTTAGAAGGGCTCTGTGCTTGGTCTAATGCTCTGCTGTCGCTGTCTTTAAATTATTAATAATGGTTGAACAAGGCCTCCCATTTTTATTTTGCGCTGGACGCTGCAAATCACATAGCTGTTTCCATGTACCAGACTATGCAGATGATTCAGGCAGCGTGTGGACATGGTAACAAACGTCACTGCGTCACACAGAAAGAATGACTTCCTTTTCAGTTATTTTTTAATCCTGATTATTTAAAGGAAAAGGTTTTATTTTGTGCCAGTGTATCTTTAACAGCTCTGCTGCCACTCACCAATTCTCTCCTTTTTCACATCGAGAGTAGGTCCCAGATTCTGGGCCTTCAGTGGGCCACATAATAATATCATTTTGTTTTCATAGTTACCTTCTATTTATGGCATATGACACTACTTTCCTGTTTATGAAAACAATATAGTTTCCTTCAAAATGGATTTAAATAAAAATGAGTTAATTAGAAGCAAGATGTTAAGTAAATAAGTGTAGAGGTGGCTTTTGGGTATGATGACATTTTTTAAGACTTTGAGAATAATAGAAGTTTGGGAAACTCTAACTTAGGATAAAAACCATCACTCCATCTACCTTCGGCTCCCTAGCAGCCACTCCCAAGTCCAATCTGCCCTTGGAGATTCCAGTAAACAGCTCTTCCAGGAACCAATATAAGACCTGAGTGGAAAGAATGAATTCTATTCCCACTTACAACTTTTGATTTTATTTAAATAGCTGTCATTGCAATACTTAAAAGTTCAACCCAGAAATGGGTCTGACAGGAGCAGAATCAGAGGTAAACTGACTGCAAGACCAAATCATGCAGTTATTCATTGCTATCACCCACACCGGACCTGAACAATGACAGATAAGTGGGGAAAAGGATTATGAGTGACACTGGCCTCCAGAAGCATCTGAAGTAGAAGAAACACAGCATTTTCTGTAAACCTAGAACTGGAACTCCTGAAGCCATAGGCTTGGATCTCAGTGCTCAAATGTCAAGGACTTGAAGGTGGCTAGTGGTGGTCAATTTCCCAATAGGTAGTTCTCTGAGGCTCTGCCTGGATGGATGGCGTGCCGGAGGAGTTGGTGGTGCATATTCAATCTGTGCACCTTTGCAGCCCTGCTTATGACATTTAAGATGGCAAAAACTTCCCCTACTGGCTACATTCGCTATCTCATTACACCCATCATTGATTTCATCGGCTGGCATTTAACAGAGGAAGCTTGTTAAACTAAGCTGTTATGCTTGTGGTTTTAAGGGTTGGCACAAGAGACAGTTCAAGGGTAGGCAGAAGTGTGCGAAATGGACAGAAATGAATTTCCACTAACAACATACATGCTTTTAGGGGGGAAATCCTTGTTAGCCCAAAGCATCTCTGAGTGCGTTTTGCAACAGCAGACTCCATGAAATAATTTCATTGCCTGGGAGAAGGGGGTTTGGTCTAATTTCTTGGGCCCATCTCCATGGTATGTTTGGGAACCAATGTTGTGGTCAAGTATCATGCCATTCCTTACTACTTGTGTGTAGGGCAGGTCAATTATGGTCCTATCCTCTGCCTATACCTTTATGCTCAGCTTGAACAACCCGATACAGGAGACCCAAGTGCAGGGTTGAAGTTAATAATAGCAATAATGATGATGATATTAACTACCCTTTCCAGGCATCGCATGGACAGCTTAATTAAGTTATCTTGAGCTCTTACAGTTACTTTGAAAAGCAGGTGTTATTGTCACTTTGTAGGGGAGCTGGTCATTTGCCTGCCCACTCTACTCTCCATTGCCTGCCCTTTCCTTCTATTGCTTGGTTGTCTTTCGCAGACCCTCTTGCCAACAACCTTCCAGGTGGCCTCAGCCATTAGGAAGTACTGCTGTGAAATGGGGCGGAGAGGAAGGGAGCATCCAGGTTTTCTCCCTCCCCTCTGCCCTGCCTTGGGCAGCATTCCTTTTTCAGCTGCATGCCCTGCAGCTCTGTTGATGCCCCAGCTCTCTGGCTCCTATCAGTTGCACCGGTTCCTTCCTTGGTTTCCCATCTGCAGGGTGGTAGCAGCTTCCTGCTGTTGTAGTCTCTGCATTGCCTCACTTTGTCATTTTGTCTCCTCAGCTCTGACAACTTCTGAACAACCAATTCTCAGAGTTAATGCACCCCCACCCCCACCCCTCAACCCCATTTGAATGGTCAGGGTGGTTTCTGTCTTCCTGGCTGCCAGAGGTTAGCAAATTTTTTACATAAAGGGCCAGATGGTAAATATTTTAGGTTTTGTGGCCCAAGAGGTAAAATTAAGGCCCTAATGTGTAGCTATTTATGTAATAAGAGCAAAAGCAAATTTCCATAAATTGCTTAACTCACAGCCCATACAAAAGCAGGGGCAGGCCAGATTTGGCCAGCATGCTGTAGGTTGCTGACCCTAGCAGAATGGCAAGGAGATGGAAATTTATGTGATATGGATAACCAGTGAACCAGAGAAGAAAATCACTCTGGGTGCTTTGTTGAGAATACCAGTAGGGGAGCAAGAATGGATGGGAGGAAATCAGGTGGGAACAAACCAACAGCTAGGCAAGAATGGATGGTGACTTAGACAAAGAGACGGCTGGTGGGCTGGTGGGTATTCTCAATCCAGAAGCCAGAGGGACTGTCCTGAAGTACAGATCTGATCATGTCGCCGAGAGAAGCCATCCCAAAGTCACAGATTGTCCACAGTCTAGTCGGTGAGCCCCATGGACTTAGTAACCATCTAGTCCGAGCTCCCAAATGGGGAATTGATAAAAAGCAGGAAGGCTGAGGAAAAAGGACAGGGGAATGGTGCTGTCTGTGCCTGTGTGGCAGCAGGGAAGGTGGGGTGTGAGCAACCATCAGTTCAGACAGATTTGGACGTGACAAGAGTCATTCTCTCTATGTGATGCTTTCCAGGTTTCAGGCCCCTTAAGGCCAAGGTCTGAGGGATTTGCACCTAGAACAGTTAAATGAAAAACTGAATGCAAGTTTTCTTACAACACTCACAGCGACTGAAGAGGGTCATTGTCATTTTAAGTTCCCATTTATGGAAGAAGTTCTTAACCTAAGGCACATGGAGAGAATTCAGGGATCTATAAATTTGGATGGAAAATATTACTTATTTATTTTTACTAATATCTAAATAAAACTAACACTCCCTTCAGTGATACATATAGGTCAGAAACCCACAGTAGAATTAACAGTTGCACTGGATATTACAAATAATTTCATATCATATTGCTATTGTAAATATCTTGAAAAATTCATTACTTACATAACTTTAAGTTATTGCACTTACCACTAGATCTTACTTTTTAATGTTTTAAAAGATTCCCAGCTATTTACTACATCACTAGTTTTCTCTTCTCAAATCCTCACCTGAGGATATGTCTGTTGATTTTAGAGAGGGAGAGAGAGAGAGAAAGAGATGGAGAGATAAACGCCGATGTGAGAAAGAAGCATCAATCAGTTGCTTCCTGTATGTGTCCCAGCTGGGGACTGAACCTGCATCCTAGGTATGTGCCCTGACAGGGAATTGAACCCACAACCTTTTGCTGTATAGGATGTCATTCCAGCCAACTGAGCCACCCAGCCAGGACAATATCACCAGTTTGTTCTCTAAAAATATATTTTGATAACTGTGTTTCAATATAATTGGCCTCTTTTGAAGTTCAGTGCATTAATTTTATGCCATTAAAAACATTACCTGGAGAGGGTCGGTAGTCTCCGCCGACTGCCAAGTCCAAAAGCCGAGCCCACTCCCACCCTCCTCACAGGTTCTACTCACGAGCCATGTCCGTGGACAGTGAGGGTCCTGGTCGGGGGACAGTGGAAAAGCAGAGTTCCCGAAGCCTCTCTTTCCCCCAGCACCTTGTGTTTAAGGGGGAGCTCACTGCGTTCCCAGCCTTCTCCAGCACAGAAGCACTTAGCTAATTGGCTGAACTCAGGGCCAGGCCCGAGGGAGGGAGAAGCGTCCTGTTTGGACCTCTTCAGCAATCAATTACTCCCCAAAGAGGAATGATTGATAGCTTCTGCACATCTTGGTCCAGTTAATAATACTGAGATGCTGCTTTCATTCCAAAGCCCGTAGCCACCCCCAGCCTTTCTTTTCAACCTATTTGCCTCAAACGGCTGGGGAAGTGGCTCCCAGAAATGGAGCAAATGTGCCATATGGGGCCTATTTTAACAATTGCGTGCCTTGCTCCTGGCCATTTCCAGAGCTGCTCTACTTTCTGACCACCGATTTGGTTACCTTTCTCAGGTTTTCTTTTGAGTCACACAATCTCTTTCCCTGCATGTTCTGAAATTACCTTGCCTCCTACCAAAAGCCCCTCCCAATTTCTTGTCCTTCTTAGGACCTCTTGTGTCTTTGATGAGATTTGGGCAGAGGGAGGCCTCTGGGCCTGAGTGCTGGGTTAGGAGGCGGGAAGGAGCTGGCTATTGTTTTTTCCCACTGCTAGTTGCTCAGAGGCCTTTGTGACTCCTCCAGGGCCCTGGAAAAAACTTTTCCTTATTATTATTTTTTTTAAATCGAATTTCCCCATGACATTGCCAAGAACTCATCCCTGACAACAACCAATTCTAAGCCCAGCCTGAAGGCCCAGGAGTTTAAATAACAGTTCCTTGTGGGTTCCTCTGTGATTGAAAGTGTTGCAATTTCTTCACCACTGTGGTTGCAAAAAGCTCAGATGCCTTCCTCTCACTCACGGGGGAGTTGCTGTCCATTTCTGCCCCTGGAGTACTTCCAGGGCGCCGCCTTCCCATGATGGGCAAGGAGGGCGTTTACTGCCAACACGTGCCCCTGCTGGGAGCTACTCTCTAAGGTCTTGCTGAGGTTTGGGGACACTGGAAGACCGATGTGGAAGTGTGGGCGTTACTGCCTTTTCCCCTGTATGTTTCCAGCACAGCAAACCGTGAAACAGGCAGTGTTATTTTTGGCCCTTTCTGGGTATGAGATGGCATGCTTGAAGCATTTCCGATTGTAGCACTTGAGGAAGTAGCGAGCTCTGATGATGCCCGAACTTGAGAGCTTTAGAAGCTCACTGCAGGCTGGGCTCGTTCCCATTCGCCTTTATTTATTTCTTTCCTTTTTACCTCCTAACCCCACTCCACAAACCAGAAGCCAAATGTTCCAGTCGGGGTCCCAGAAGGAAGCCGAATTCCACTCACACAGAAGACTAATTTAGGAGAGATACTGCAGGAGATCCACAGGGATGCCGGTCACCCAGGCACGGGTGTCAGGGAGGCCAGGCCTGATGGGACGAGGGGAGCAAGCCATGTTACTGGGGCCCTGAGACAGCAGAGGAGGGCTGCCCTGCAGGGTTTGTCTTCACGGAGGGGCGTGGCCACCTCCGGAGTGTGATGCCAGAGGCGGGGCGGATGTGGCACAGAACACCCGGCTGCACTTTCTTCTCCCACCTTCACATTTCCTTCTGGTGGCTCCGTTGACTAGACCCAGGAGCCTTTGGTGGTGATCCGAGGACCAGAACCGAGGGGAGAAGGGCAGAGAGTGGATCTGAGCAGGGGCCATGCTGGGCGGAGCTGGTGGCAGGCAGGAAGTGTGTGGCGTGGAAGCTTCCCTCAGCCCTGCCGCACTGACAGACGTGGG
>PVKM010017100.1:0-26216 GCA_004027735.1 Carollia perspicillata
TTCCCTGTCCCTGCGCTAGCGGAGAAAAATTATAAACGTACGTGCACACATATAGATAAGCACACGCACCCTGCTTTCTTCACTCAAGAAAACCAACAGTATACGTCTTTGCCCCAAAGAAGGTTCGAGTCTTCGCGCTTTCTTTTCTTTACCTAGAGGTTAGTAGTCACTCTTTGCTGCTCTGCGCGCCCCCTACCTGTGTACCGCCCGGGCGGCGTTGCAGGGAGGGGGTCTGCGAGAACTCGACACTCCGGTTTCTCCAGTTGGTGCAGCTCCCCTGGCTCTGCACTTGGTATCTCCCACGGTCAGGCTCTCGCTGGGAAGCCGGGAAGGAGAAGGCGACTGTGGTCGCCACCGCCGCCCTCCCTGGAACCGGAGTCAAACTCTAATCCGGCGCCAACGCCTCAGGCTTCAGAAGCACATCTGGCCCAGACGTGCAGATGTGGGCGACTGGGGAGTTCCTCCACGCCAGGCGCCCCAAGTCCTGAGCATGCCCAATATGACTCCTAAGGCTCCCCAAGCGAGTTTATGGGCATGCAGATTCCGCTTTTCCGCTTTTTCGAGGAAGCTGAAGAGGGTGAAAAGGGAGGGATCCAATGCTTTGGGCAGCGTGCCGGGTTCGCCTGGGTACGTGCCCCGGTGCCCGGCTGGGTGAGGGGCGGAGCCAGTTGGGGAGCCCGGGGAACTGGGCGACCAGGCGGGGCTGGAGCTGGAGCATTGGACCCCCCTCCAGACGGACATTGTAAGTGCTGACTTGACGCGCCGCCAGGAGGCTGCATGTGGCCGGCCTTGGCGCGCTGGGGTCGCACTGTCAGCGGGAGGCAGTCGGCAGTGCTCTCACGCAGACCTACACGAGAGCTCGCGGGTCACTTATGCTCCGCAGTCACGGGCTTGGCGTTTCTGGAAGGCAGGGAGAGAGGAAAGGAGGAACCCTAACAATTCCTCTCTCCCTCGCTTTTTTTTTTTTTTTTGCCAAAGTTATAATGGCAAGAGACTTGGCATTCTTTCTAAGTCAGCGTTGAGGTTTTACACATCGAGCAATGATCGCACTCCATTGTGTGGTGTGTGTGTGTACTTGCGTTTGTGTTTGTCATGACTATGGAACCCTGTCCCAGGTTGATCTTGGGGATGACAAATACTCTCTGAACTCCCCATCCCATTTAACCCTTGGGAAAAAATAATAAAAGCTGGGCATGAGAGTCCCCTGGCCAGGTACTCATTGTACTAAATCTAAATTTTGTTTGTCCGTATTCCTTCCTTTGCTCCCACCCTCAGCTTTCTCCTACCCGCTCTCCACCTTCTAACACCCCATCTTCGACTTCCCTTCCTCTGCCCGATACCTGCTCCCTCAGCCCTCCTCCTCCCTCCCCCTATCTCAGCTGCGGCTAAAACCTGGAGTCTTGGGGAAAAGGGGGGAAAAAAACCCCTCGGCTGTGGAGCTGTCAAACCGGGCATGCTCAGTAGACAGGGCAGGTTTTTGGTCTCGAGTAGCGGAGAAACATTTTTTGCACCACCGCGACCAGCCTTAGAGCGCGGCGGCGGCGGCCACGGCAACATCAACGCAGCTGTGCAGACGCCCCGCAACCCGGAGCGCTGCAGGCTCCGGCTTTGCTCGGAGTTCACCTCCGAGTGCCCCGGGGGCTGATCTCACCCCTTTTGCTTGCACAGACACGCAGACTCTCTCTTTCTCGAACACACACGCGTATACACACTCTCGCACACACGTACGACCCTGGGCGCAAGCACCCTCTTGGCGGCGGGCGTCCGCAGGCGCGGTGGTAGCCGGGTTCGGTCCCTGCCCTCAGCGGCTGCTGGCTGAGAGCACCGCTGCCCACGGCCAGAGGAGAGCGATGCGGGGGCCGGAGCGGCAGTTCGAACAGTAATGTGGATTTACAGTCGTTTCCTGCAGGAACCGCCTGAGACGCCTGAAGTCCGGGGTGCCAGCGACGTCCGGAGGGGCTGAGCACCTGGCAAGGGGGCGGGGGACCGCACCTGGGGACCGCATCAAAACTTGCGCCTGGACCAGGTAAGTGCATTTCTACCTCTGGCTCGCCCCCCGCCCCCCACCTCCCAACCAAAGGACTCCAGGCGAACTTCGCCCGGAGGCTGCTGGCGCTGGATGGCGGCTCCCGGCCGTGAGCGTCGAGCTGTGTCTGCTCTGGGAGTCCTGCCCGAGGTGGGGGAACCTTTTCTCCTTCTTTTGGTCTCTGCCGGGCTCGGAGCTCGGGACCACTCAGGAGAGAAAGGAGGTCGGCCTCGTTCGAGGTTCAAGCGGGGCCCTGGGGGGCGCTGCCCTTCGATGGCACCCTGGGCTTTTCGGGCGACACTTTTGCCAACCAACTCCTCGGGTTCTGAAAAGGGGGTCCTCGCCTTGGCTCTCACGCGGAGTCCCGGCAGTCTAACAAGTGGACATGGACGAAGGGTGGAGGGGCCTTGGTCCCAGGAGAGACTAGGGGGGCGCCTCTTCTTGGGTATCCCTCCCACCTGGAACGTCCGCACGGGGCTCGGCCACTCGGATTAAGCTCCTGCCATCGCTGAGAAGATGCCTGGGGGCTAGGACACACTTTACTAACCTGTTTGCTTCTGAATATCTCTTCGAATCTCACTCGGGGAGCGCAGGTTCTGGGAGGAACTTCAGGACATCCTAACCTATGCCGTCTGGGGCCCCACCCGATGCGTTTTCCCTACACCCCAATCTTTGTCAAAAGGGACAGTGGTTACGCAGCAGTGGGTGCCCTGGGAACCGTCGGTTTTGGCTCTAACTACGCGCTCACCTACCCGGGTTGGTGCGTTTTCACATTTCATGCTGAGACTTGGTCCCGGGAATCTAGCAGCAGCCAGCCCATCTGCCCAGCGCCTAGTACCTTCTCGGCATGCCTGGGGAAATGTAACCTCACTTTTGTCCACGCCACAACCGGCAGATTGCCAATTCAGTTTTAGGATGCTTTTTCCTAGAGGTGGAGAAGGGGAGACTGTTGGCGCTACTCGGTGAGTGGATATGTTTGCAGTCAGGAGTGTATTTAAACATTTCAGCGAACACAGTGCAGCCGGTTGTTTACAGTTACGGAGACAGACGATCTCACTCCACTAGTAGATGCCGTCTCGACATACATTTCGCCACGGAGAGAGTAGGGGCGGGGACGGGGGCTGGTTTGCAGTTCGAGCTTGCCCTCCGCAGCTTCGGGTTTAGGCGATCTGCATCACTGCTACTGACTATATGCTAATTTGTGGAGAAAAACTCTACATGTCCAATATGAAGCAAATGGTCAGGAGAAGCCCTGAACTTTCCCATTTTTCCCCCTTGAGATGTTAATCCAGAGGTGTTTTTGAGGTGATCCAAGGAAATACAAAAAGAAGTTTCTGGTGCCATAGATGGGAAATTAGTAGCCATTTGGTTTTAGAAACCAAAAAGAAACGAAATACCTCAGTGGACTCTGAAAGGTACTGTTAGGTTAGCATTTAATTGATCTCGTTTGTGATAAGTAAGGGTCTTAGCTTCCTTGAATTTTAGATAGTTGTTCTATGATTAAAATTAACAAACTAGGTACAATGTACTGTGAGAATCAATCGATACTCTTAACCTGTTTGGGGAAGGCATTGCAAATGTCTGCTCTATTATCTTTCGGCTGAATAATCCTGGTCCATCTTCTTAGTCCACAGACTTTCGATTTGGAGCATAGGTTACTACAGTGCTGCCAAGAAAGAGTCTTAAGAAGGAAACAATTATTATTTTTATTAATATTAAAAGGAGATCCACGGCTTTACATTCCACTTCATGATTACCCAGCACTGGCTTGTTTGCTAGCCCCCACCCCTTGCTCTTCACATCTGCAATGTGGGGAAAAGTGAATTTTCATGAGGCATAGTATGACCCTTAAAATAAATAACTGGAAAAGCAGAATCCAGGTTTTGCCAATTTTTGTCTGAGTTCATAAGACTTTGTTTTGGTGATGTGTTAAATAATTTACTATCGCAAAGTTTTTTTTTAAAGGTAGTTAAGAGCTTTCGAGTATACCAAAGTAATGTTGGAACCTTTTAGTGATAACAAAAGTCACAATGTACATTTGCAAATGGGTTTATGTGATTTGTAAAATGAATTATGCTCTTAAGTGTTATTTAAAAGTTTTCAGATTGTCCCCCAAATATTTTTGGAAAGCAGCTGTTCTGGAAAACAACTCTAAGAAGAAATGTTAGCATTTGCACAGTAAAACTAAGAGTCTTGTCCTTAGAACAAGGCCAGGCACATAGTAGAAAATGAACATATTTGAATACATGAATTATTTGCCATTAATTCTAGATTCCAGTTATGAATTAAAAACAGCCATGTCATTTGACAAACTATACAATGGGGCCGAAGGGAAGAATGCTTTGTACAATCATTGTGCTGTAAGGGTGATTAAGTGACATTCCAAATAACCAACCATGTAAGTGTGTTAAAAAGTAAAATCAGATTATATGTAACTACCATCTCATTCTAAGGCCTAATTGGAAGTCTGAATACCCTAAAGGCCTCAGAGTTTCAGTTTAGCCATCAAATGTGTAAATAACACTGACATGATCATAGTTTCCCTTATAGTCATTGTACCTTTCTGATGCCTTTGATACAAAGATTTGGGCTGAAGCAGAACATTCAAACATTCAAGTTTATTCTGTACAGTATTACTTTAAATTGTCAAACTGCAAAACATTCTTTTGATATGCTGCTTCTGCAAACAGAAGGCTTAGTGTGGAACTTTAAAACTTGAAAGGGGTAAGAAGGGTCAATATTAATATAACAAATTTCTGTTCCATTCCATGTTAGAGACAGCAATTAGAATCCATGTAATCTTTGCTTGAAGCTTGCTTTTTTCTGAAAGTCCATCATTTTCAGTTTTAAGTATATTTATCAAGTGCTTGGTATGGATTATGCTTAATACATTTCCTGAGGTTTCCCAAAGAAGTGATTTATTTATTTGTGTATTTACTTACCTACTGACCTGAGGTCAAAAGAAGACCAATACTTTGAATACTTGACTCAGTGATTAATTTCTTTTAATGAAAACAAATGTTCTTAGTACTCACATATTTGTTCTCTCTCATACGCAGACACATGCACATACTTAGAAGCAATCTCATGAGAATGACATGGATCAGATAGGCAACATGTATGATAATTTCATTGAAATTCTGTATTTCTTTAAATTCCTTTCAATGGACCTTCAAAAGTAGTAATCTGCATACTTAACAAAAAAGAAATTTCCTATCATTTACCACTTGGAAAAAGGGTTTGAACTGGATTACAAACACAACTACAGGTAGATTAAATGATGAAGAAAATCGTAAGGGATAGTTTTTAGCAATCCTAATCAATGGCACATATCCATAGCTGGACATGTAGCTGCTGATTAGAATAAAAGTGTAAGGAATCAAATTTCAGCACTGTTCCCATATACAATAACTGCTTAACGTCATCTGCAGATTCTGCATGTTAAATCAGAATCTCTATTAAGTGGAGATTCAATCACTATTTTAAATGGAGATTACTATTATTTTTCCTTCCCGTAAAAGGTAAAACATCCTGAAATCTGGATTAATATGTAATTTCTACTCCTTTCTGTTTTCCATTGACTATTTTAGATCTGAGAAAGTAAATATCAAATATAACCAGCTAGAACTGTGCTGAGTTTGAGCAGGTGAATGCTATAAAATGTTTTACGCAGCTTTTGATGATTTCTAATACCCGTGATGGTCCAACCATAGGTGTCTCTTCAGTATGTAGTATTCTGTTCTGACAATTTATATAATGTATAGAGTTTTTGTAGTTTGCTAGATGTACTATGGTATAATTTAACCAGACCAACGAAATTGCTTACATTTGGAACCCACAAAAAATATAGCTGAGGAAATTGGACCATGATGGCATGAACTGAAAGTTATTGTATAACAATATTTATATCAATTGCGCTGCTGACATTTCTATAATCAAAGCAAACTGGTTTTAATTGGAGATAGCAAATATTTTTACAGTACATGTTAAAGCCTGTTAAATTCTTATGTAACATCAGGACTCATTTCTAGACCTGGAAGTATAATCTTGGATGATTTACAACTTTAAAAAAATTCTGAATTTTACTTCCTGTCCAAGCCTCCACTTTAGGTAAACAATAGCATATGGTGAAACATGCATATATGCCAACTAACCACTACCTCTTGGAAGATGTTTTCAATGTGATGTAATGATTCTGAAATATTGGGTTCTCCATCCCACCCTCTTGTAACTGTCTGAGTGGAGAAATTAATTGGGAAATGAACACAGGAAATGTGTTAAATAATCTCTCTTTGTATCACTGTCTGTGAAGCTTATACTTGGAGGCTTCATATCTTTGTTTATAGTAGGTATATGCTAAGGTTAATATGTTTTTTTCTGGGTACTTATGACAAGTCTGTATGTTTGTATCTAGGTGACACTCAAATATGTGAGTGAAAAGTTCTGTCAACCATCCATCTGTTTGGGTTGATGCAAACGGACAATGGCTAAGAGAATTTTTTACTTAATTTCTGTATGATTTGGAGTCATCTAATATGCTGACAAATTTGAATATCTATAAAAAATAAAGAATAAAATGAAACACTTTAAAACACACACAGAGTACTTTAAATACTCTTGGGTTCCTGTGAAATGAACTAATGAACCAAATGCCATCCTGAATCTACAGCCTTGTAAGATATGTACAAGGGATGTTAGTTTCAACCCTCAACAAGTACAAAAACAAAAACACGCTGGCCTTTTCAACAAGCCAGGAAATTAAAAACTTTAACTTCAATTCTGCCTCCTCCCTCCACCCCCGGTACTGATTCATCAGTTTAAAGAAATCAACTTGAAGAGATTGATATGTTGGCTTTTTACAATTTCCTGCACCTCATTTTCTACGATTCTTTTACTGCCATGGAAACTAGACGGGACAGACAGCTGGGAGTCACTAATTCAGGATGGGAACCTGCTTGTTAATTTAATTTCATGCCAGCCTGTTGGTCCCTGAAAGTAACTGTAAAAGGCTGGGGAATTGAATTTTTGAGCAACAAATGATTAAGCAGAACAAAAATCAGTGCCATCTTTGTCATTTTCCTGAGAATCTTACTGCAAGCCTCTTTGTCCCTACTCAAGCAGTTCTTTGAAAATAATCACAGAAATAGAGGTTTGATTTGTGTATTCCTATTAGTGTTTATATATGCTATAGAACATTTTTGTTTTATGAGGATCTTCACAGCTGTAAAATAGTTTCATAATAGCTATTTCTTCAGAAAAATATGTTCTTTCAAATTATGAATTTTGTAGGCTTTGAAGAAGCCTAGTTAGTGATCACAATAAAGTATAAATGATGTTTGAATTTTCTGGTAGGATTGGTTATTTTTCCTTTTCAAATATGAAAACAATTTTATTAAACTATATATGTCCCATTTCTTTTTATTGCAGAGACCAAATGGATTTGAATACATTTCTTTGAAATCTATAAGACACTCATTTTACCTGCCACCATAAAACCTACTGATTGTTTTAATTTTAATTGACTGAAGAGTTGAGTTGATAAATAGTTAACAATGAGGAAATTGCCTTTTAATGTTCCTCATATTCTGTTCTAACATTTTTGTGGCTGATTAAAACTTACAAAATGAAAATTTGGAATCACAAACTCTAATATGAGCTCAATTGTAGTCTATGTTAAACCCTTTGCACTATTATCAGCTTGGCACGGAGAAACTAATATTTTTTCTGTAAATTTATAGCTGTGAACAAATTTCTATATTATGTCTAGGAAAGAGTGATTCCCAAAATGGATTTTAGTAATGAAAAAAGAATAGAGATCTAAATCTATATATCTACACTGTATCTCACCAGGTATTTTTCTGTTTGAAATTGACTAGGATTTCAAAATATAAATATTCCAGACAGAATTATTAAAGATAGAATGAAGTAGTGATTTAGAAATTTAGGAAAACTTACATTCTCATTTTTACATTTTAGAGAATATTGCTGATATCAGTATCCAGTCTTGGGGTATTAGATTGCATATGTTTTGTTAATTATTTAGTTTATTTTTACTTCTTGAGCTGTATCTGTGTGATATCAGAATATCTGAGTAAAATATGAAAATTGCAGTCAGTAGTCATTGTTGAACATGTAGATTTCCTAGTATCTATCTGTGCCTTATCTTCTGTGTCATGTTGATTTCCTCAAACCTTTCAGCAGATGCCTGGCATTTGGATATACAATGAAATAAAATCAGTCAATCATCTGGATAGTTCCAAATACCTGACCAGTGAATTTTGACTGTTCATCCAAATGATGTTCTGGACTTATAGCCTCAGTTTCCCTTTAGAAATTACTATATATTTACTTTTGAATTGTTTTCCTAATTAACTGAGCAGTACTGTAATTATTTAGAATGCTGATGCAGATATGTGTGTGTGTATTTGTGTGTAATTTTCAGTAGAATTCCTATATGGTTATATCAAAGGGAATCATTTTCATTTTAATGTTTAGAATCACAGTTTAGTGTTTTTAGCTGTCTGTATAAATGAAGGATTTAAAGGCAGCCAAAAAAGAAGTACATTGCTATCTGTTTGCATACTTCAGGGAAAATTTAATCGTTAGTTAAGGTCAAGGAGAAAATTTCCCAGTTGTATGGTTTTGCATAATTGGTGAATTTTAAGTGTTTATATTACTTCTGATGCCTCTATCTGTTTTAGACACCTGTCAAAGAGAAGGTGCCAGATTAGATGGACAATTGGTTTGTTAGATATTGCAATCCCTGTGTCCCAGCTGTATGTAGACATTTGAAGAAAACTCTTCAGTTGCTCAGAGAAATTAGAAAAAGATATGCAGATGGCCTGTCTCAATCCAGGTTTTTTCAAGTACATTTAAAATTAAATGTCCTAAGAGATGATTAATTCAGGAAAGTTATTGATAATGAACTCATCTTATGCTACACATCCTTTGCACCCATGATGATGCGTTATTAAAGGTGTCTCAATCTTGCTAATTACCACCTGTGTTTAAATATAGAGGTGTATAAATATACCACAACCACACAGTGACTCGAAGCCTTCTAGCCCTGAAATGTTCCTAGTTAACTCAGTTCCCATCAACAAAATGTTTCTGATCAACATTTTGAATTTGTACTCTGCACATTACCCCCCTTTTAGCAATAATGATTTTCATTTTTTAAAGCTGCTGTCTTTAATTGCAAGCATTTGAGAGATATTGATATGTGATCTCCTGCTCTATTCACTAGCCCAAGAATATGTTTGTGTTCATGTGTGTGGGGATAGAATTATTTTCCTAAAGGAATATTTATTGAAAAGTAAAATGTACATTTTGGACATAGATTTGCAAACATAATTTACAGATACATACAAGTACATCACTTCTTTGCTTACTCTGTGCCTGAAAAGAATATGTTTTTGTGATTGTGACTCACTATGTTTAAGCAATTTAAGGAAGGATTGACAGAATAGCTCTGCAGGTCAAATAAGCTCCTTTTGGAAAGTTAATATTAATTTCACAAATGAAATCTAGTGTCCATGAAGGGAAAAGGTTATGCAGTTGACTGACTAATTGATAGCTATTGCTTAGCCTTGAGGAGACTCTTGTACCTTGAAATACCAATAAAATCACTCTCATGTCTTCCTTCCTCACTCCCCTCTTCCCATCTTTGCTTTCAGTCCTTCCACCCTCCCTTTCTTCCTTTCCCTTTCTTTCAACTATTTCCAAGAGTTGAGGTAGTATATATAGGTTTATGAGAAAGAAAGCTCTCGGCCAAATTCACTGAAGTATTGAAATTGATTAATCTTTTTGTTCTTTTTTCTAAATCTGTCCGGTTCTTTACATATATCCTAGATCATTATAAGTATAATGTGAAATATTATTCTTTATATTGTTTTTGGCTCATGTGTTCTTTCAGTTATCTTGGGTAGGAGCTAAAATAACACCTATTTCCTGGGTTGGTACTGTTTATTACAGGTTTACTCTATGCACATATCCATACATTGTTAGTACATTTGTGATTTATCTTTCATGTTTAGTCTAATAAAGTGTCAACACTTAGGTGTAATACCATTTATGTTTGGTTGTGAATCCATGAAGTGTTAACACAAGGGTGCTAACATTTTTTTCATTGTTTTGTCCTTTTCCTCTGTTTGAGATACTGCCTTGATGAAACATTGGACAACTTGTGAAAGTAAGGTAATTTTAATGTAAACAATTAGAATTCAGTGCAAGGGCAGTATCTTAAGGGTAATTTTACACAGAACACAGCGAATTTTAACAATAGATTTCTATAAAACATGGGATAAGACATGTTTAAGACATTGTGTAAAACAGCAACAGATGTAGTGAGATAACAATGTCCCACACCTCTAGCAAAATTGTTCAGGCTGCTTTGCTGTTGAAAATGCAGAAGAATCAACATTTACACAGAGCCCTGGAGTAATGGGTCTTCAAGTCTCAAGTGTTTTCCACAAAGACTGCAGGTCTCATGGACTGGACATTCCCGCCCCCCAAAGACTTTAGTATTGCATGGTTTTTGGTTATGCATCATAAAACAAACTTCATGAAGAAAAATCTTTGTCTCTTTGTTCATTTCTCCATTCATTCATTTATTTGCCAGAACTTTTCAGGTGCTTCTGCTTACCCAGTGATACAATGATATTAAAAAAATTTAGTGGAGGAGGCAGACATATAAACTTTATTCTTATTGTGTAACAGATGCTCTAGAAGAGGAGTAATTAGAATAGCCTGGCAAAGGTACATATGATTTTATAAAGGATATGTCACTTGAAATGGCTTTTGAAGAACGGCTAGGAATTTTTTTTTCAGTAGAGAATATGGAGAATTGTATTCTACATGGCAGAAAGATTATGAAAGGGCACAAGGCTAAATTAGCAATGGAAAATACCCACCCAGGATAATAAAGTGTCATTTTATTTCCTATCCAAGTCTGGCAAACAGAGCTCAGGGATAATGTCTTATTTTATTTACTTCTGAGTGCCTGACATACAGAAGGTGCTTAGAACATATTTGTTAAATGAATGAATCTGTTTGGTTTTGCCTGCATGGAGAGTTATAGCGAGGGAATGGTGGTTTTTCTAATGTTTATCCAAAATCATGCAATGTACTACTTTGTAACAGTCTGCTGAATTAGATGAGGTGCTATAAAGTGGGGACAGGAGGGCAGGTCACTGACTTAGGGCTTTAGAAAGATGACATATGTATGAAGAGTGGATTGAAGTGCATTAAGTGTAGTAGCAGTGAGACACTGAGAGATCGTGTTGCAGTTGTAAGCAGTCTTGAGGGTATGAACCAAGGCAGTGACAGTAAAAATGGAAAGGAGGAGAAACACTTGAGATCCAATCATAAGTTACCAACATCATTGGGGCTTGGAGATTGATTACATTTAGAGTGAGGGACAGGGAGGAGTGATTGAGGCTTTGGGTTTGGGAAATTAGGTAATTCCATTAAGCAACATAAGGAACACAGAAAAAAAATATCTGTTTGGGTGCAGATAATGAGGTCAGGTTTGGATTTATTTAAAGTGAGATACCATCAAGACATCCAGATGGAGAAGATTTGTGACAGACAGAGATTGCACATCTGCAGGTCAGATCTGGAGGTAGAGATTTGTGTGCCAGTAGTCAATGTAGTAGTTGAAATCATAGCAATAGGAAGATGAGTTCACCTAGGGACTATACACATAGTAAGGAGAAGCAAAGTTGAAATCTTGAGAAAGGCTGAACTTAAGAGGTTGGTGAAATAAGACTGAGCCTTCAAAAGAGAGCAAGTCAGAATAATGTTGGAGAGGTAGAAGGAAAACCAGAAAATAATGAAATAGAAGCTAAGGAGGAAAAAATGTTATAAATGCCACATAAGAGGAAATAAAAATGGCCAGTAAATGTGGAAAAACCCTCAATTTTCTTTTTAAAAATATTTTATTTATTTATTTAGAGAGAGGGGAAGGGAAGGAGAAAGAGGGAGAGAAACATCAATGTGTGGTTGCCTCTCATGCATCCCTTGCTGGGGACCTGGCCCGCAACCCAGGCATGTGCGCTGACTGGGAATCAAACCAGTGACCCTTTGGTTCCCAGGTCCTGTGCTCAATCCACTGAGCTACAACAGCCAGGGTGAAAAAAATTCAATTTTCAATGATGAAAACAAATGCAAATGGGACCCAATAAATACAAGAGTTTTTTTTTTTTTTGTAAGATCGTACTCAGTGTAATTGCTCAAGCCTCAAACCTTAGAGACTTTCTTGATTTCTTTTTTTCATCCTATCAATTAACAAATGCCAACTCTGCCTTAAAACCATATTCTCTATCTGAATCATTCTCTCCTCTCTCATCATTAATACGTTACACCAAATCACCATCATCTCTCACCTAGACTACTGAAATAGCTTCCTATTGCTGCCTGTATATACCTTCTTGCTCCCATATAGTTTTCTGCACAGCAACCAGGATGATCCTTTTAAAATATAAACAAGATATTGTGATCTCCCCACTCTGCCCTCCAATGGCTGGCTTCTTATCGCACTTAAAATAAAATTTAAAAAGTAACTTAGAACTGGCTGGGTGGCTCAGTGGACTGAGCACTGGTCTGTGAACCGAAGGGTTGCCAGTTCAATTCCCAGTCAGAGCACATGTCTGGGTTGTGGGCCAGGTCCCCAGTTGGGAATGTGTGAGAGGCAACCAATCGATGTGTATCTCCCACACATTGATATTTCTCCCTCTTTCTCCCTCCCCCTCTCTCTAAAAATAAATAAAACATATTTTAAAGATGCAGGCCAGGTCCCCAGTAGGTGGCGCCCAAGAGGCGACTATACGTTGATGTTTCCCTCCTTCCTCTCTAAAAATAACTAAAATAAATAAAATCTTAAAATTCAGAAGAAAAATGTCTACCACGAGTTACATGGCCCTACATGACTTGCTCCCTGACTATTTATTGGGCCTTATGTCTTATCGTTCTCCCGATGAAACCTTCCTTATAAACATTCTAGCCACCCTGCTTTCCGTTTTGTTTTTTAAACATGCTATGCGTCGTTTTCTGTCAGGGCCTTTGCACTTGCTATTTACTGTGCCTGAAATGAATTTTATCCAAGATTTCTATAGGCTTACTGTCTGGCTTCATTCAGATCTTTGATCAAATATTCCCTCATCAGAGAGGCCTTCCCTGACCATCCTATATAAGGAGTCCTATCATGATTCTACATTTTATGTGCCTTTATCCACTTTTATTTTTCCTCATATTATTTATCACTACCTGGTATCAAATTTATCAAGTCTACTAGCATATTAGCTCCATGGGAGCGTGGTCTTTGTGTGTGTTTTGTTTGTTACTGCAGCCATATATGTCACTGAGTGCAGTGCCTGGCATGCACATAGTAGGTCTTTAATAAGTGTTGATTGAATAAATGAATAGTAAGGACATGATAAAGTGTCAGTTGGTATAGGTTTGCCAGTTTGAAGCAAAAGCCTTAAAAATGCTCCTACCATTTGACCCAGTAATTCTACATCTG
This sequence comes from Carollia perspicillata, assembly GCA_004027735.1. Lineage (NCBI taxonomy): Eukaryota > Metazoa > Chordata > Mammalia > Chiroptera > Phyllostomidae > Carollia > Carollia perspicillata. Next base: position 13,548 of record PVKM010017100.1, read on the forward strand.
GGATTTTGTCCTAAAGAAATAATGTGAAGTGCAGAAATAGCTTTATTTGCAAAGATTTTCATCAAACATTATTTGTAATGGAGGAAAAAATGAAAGAAACTGAATGTTCAATCAGGGAATTGTTAAGTGATTTATGGTACATCTAGACAATGTAATATCTTATGGCCATTAAATAGGATGTTTTACAAACATTGTATGATAAAAGGAAAACGTTTATGTTATACTATCAAGTGATGAGGCAGGATACAAAATTATATATTCCTGATATGTAAGAAAGAAAAAAAGACTGGAAAAAGATGCACAGAAGTGCTAAAATAATTATCTCAGAGGTGGAGTGGGTAATAGGTGATTTTTTTCCCTTTATACCTTCCGTGTTTTCCAGATTTTCAATAAGTCTGTATAACTTTCATTATGGAAAAAATACATTTGCAAAACAAACAAGGAGGAAACAACCCCCCCAAAAGTATTACCACCTTAGAAGTGCGGATTATGTAATAAATAACAAGGAGGATAAACCTATTGTCCTTGAATAATGGTGCTGGACGGAAAGGAATTTACCAGTTGTAACTGGAGCCAACTGGTTTTCTGGCTAAAGAAGTAAGTCTACAGACAGGGAAAATAATTGAGATCCACTGACTCAGTATAGACTTCACTCACTGGAGAACCTAGGAAGGCTGAGTTTATCCTGGCAGAATTTAAACAGGATGTTCAAGGGAGATTTGGTAAGTTAAGGCTTCTTCATATGGAAAGCACTAGCAATTTGCATCATGTAAAACAGAAGTGATTAGTCCTTCATGTCATGTAGTAAAAACAATTAAGTGAAGTTGGACTATAGATTACTTGGCTATTCAGCCACAGTAACCTCTAATGGAAAAGAAGAAAAACAGCATTGACAAGTTTTGGCAGGTCTCATCATTAGAAATGCCCATATTGCCAGACAAAAAAGATGCTGCAGCCAATAATGTGAACCTAGAAGTTCTTTAGGCCCTAAGGAAGAAAGTGACAATATGGAGTATTGTAGCATTTATTGTCTGAGAGCACTGATCATTGTAATGGGGAAACTGTCTTCGTTATTAACGCAATTATTTTCTACAAGGTCTTTGAGTAAATGTCCCATTAGAAAAATAGCATCAGAGGTGTGGCTTAGCGGATTGAGCTCAAGCCTGGGAATCAAAGGATTGAGGTTCGATTCCCAGTCGGGGCATATGCCTGGGTTGCGGGCCAGTTCCCAGCGGGTGCCGTAAGAGGGGCAACCATATATTGATGTTTCTCTCCCTCTCTCTTTCCCTTCCCCTCTAAAGATAAATAAATAAAATCTTTAAAAAAAAAGAAAAATAGCATCAGAGATTTGAAAGCATGTGTAGCAAAATATAAAGATATAATCATTAGTAAAACAAAGTGTGATTTATATGGAGCCCAAAGTCCCTTGAAAATAAAAATAGTGTTAATATAGGTGTTATAATTAGTATATAATTGAGTAATTATTGAAACACATTTAAAAGCATCTGATTTTGTAAACAAATAGAAATTATACTTTTTAAATTTATCTGAGAAAGATATTTATCCATATACATGTATATGCATATTCACATATATGTATGTATTTTTGGACTGGACTTTTAGACCTTTCTTCTGCTCACCTTCAATTTATAAATTTCATCTCCATAGCCAAGCTCAGATGCTAATTTCATTTGAGGAAGCTGAGAACTGAAGGATGTAGAATATTACTCTCTATGTAGGACCAAACAAGGGGCAGTAACACTAATGAAAGTGCGGGTTAAATGATCTCTTAATGCGCTGTTCAGATTTGGATTTAGGACTCTGCTTGTAGGCCCTAGCCTAGCTCCAAAACCCATAGTCAGTTCCGTGAGATACATTTCAAACATTTGTGGCTTCTGCTGCTATTGCCTCTAGTATGCATGATTTGGTTGCATTTCATGACGATTCTGTCAGACATTCTAACTTTTGTTTTTCTTAAAGGGTAGCTAGCCCACATGCAGTATTAAGACTGTCAACAGTTTCTGTTTTGACAATGAACTCTTGAGTCCAATAGAAATAAAAGGTGAGGGAAGTGGTACATGTTTGGACCTGGTAAGTAATGGCAAGTAACCTGGGAGATCATATATAGATCAATGTGTGATGAACTGGCTTTCTCTAATCATAAGTGGGAGATACACTCCTAATGGCTTTAGTCTGAGGGCAGTCGAGAAGTGAACAGAGAAGAGCTATATCATTGTAAAGTCCTCTTTCCCATTCTTATGTGTATCTCACCAAGGCAAAATGCTACATATAGGGCAGTTTATTTTTTAAAAACATTTTTTCTAACTTCCTTGCAGAATTATCTTGATGGGTATGAAGCCGGTTTCTACAGACTTACTCTGGTCTGTGTGGCGGGAGAGCCAGAAATACTTTTTGTAGTCTAGACCTAAGTACTTTCTTAAATGTTTTCCTTTGAAAGATTCTAACTTAGCACTATTATGGGACCACATAATGTTTGAGCAGAATTATGGCTTTTGTGAGAAACGTTAACAGTAATGAAAGTGTACATTGGCAATTAGATTGCAACTAATCAAGAGCACCACTTCAGTCTATTATGAATGATTTATATATAGTGTATTGGATATGGAGATCATTAATAATAACATAATACTCTATCATCATTACGAGGTCACCTTGTTGATCTTTATCAAGGGTGACAATGATGTTATCGACCCACATTTTTTAAAAATCGTATTTAGACATTACCTTGTCTCTTACAGTGGAGAAATTTTAAATTATTGCCTTTACTACTGAGATTTTGTCTCAAATGTAAAAATACAGGTTTTGGGATTACCTGATTGATAAATTGGGGCCATAAGGTTAATTAAGTGCCAATCACAAAATATTGGGATGTTAAAGTTTTCCTTTTCCTTTTTCTTTTTTTTTACCATACTGCCTTTTCTAAAATGGGTTTTTGAAGAATTTAAAACATACAGCTTTTTAAATATAAGGGTAATACCTGCTCATTGTAGAAAAACTAGAAAAATTTTACATACATATATACCTTTTCTAAGCAAGATTTACACTGTGATTACTTTTTTCATTTATCAATATATTAATATTTTATGTCAAAATATATATCTAATCCATATACACATACCACACACAGATATATATACACACAAATTTTAAAAATATATGGCACTATACAAGTCAGATAAGTGTATCTCTCAAGCTGAGTAATTAGTGGGGATCATTATAGAGCCCAGTTCCTGCCTTATTGCCTAGTACCAAGGGTGACATATGGAAACATATAGTTAATTTCTAACAGTCAAATAAATGAAGTCACTTGAGACATTAGAAACACAAATGAACTAAAGTGAGGGGACATGGATTTTAGTCCTGGCTTTACCAGTAGCCACATATGTGTGTTTCTGTAAGCCACGTAACTTATCTAGGCCTCAGTCTTCCAATCTTATAACAGGGTTGTTCTGAGGATTAAATGAAATGTGTAAGGGACTATCTTAGTGAAGGAAGTACAATTACTATAAATTGTTTACATTGGTGGAAACTTCCTGAAACTGTGGGCATTTCATTTCAAAATGAGTGAGATATTGAGTGCAAGTTGAATAGTGTTAAGCTGAGAGAGTCGTTATGGGTAGGCATTCCATGGGCTTCCAGGTATGCTCATCTATAGTTAAGAAATTATCTATTAGCAACATAGTTAATATAATGGTTTGCAGATTCAAGGAGGCAGTTTAAGAAACTGACTGCTTTTATTCCTTGTAAATGATAAAATGAAGTCAACCCCCACCCCTAGTCCCACCCCACATGTGTCTCTTCCTTTCTCTTATATAAGGACTGTTTTAGGTTTGCTTGTACATATATTTGAAGGATAATTTTTCCTAATTTGTTTACAGGAATTACAAGGACAAACTTTATTCAGCTGTCTCCTTTTTGATTCCCACAACTTCTGGATCTATCAAGGTATGTGCATTCTACATTAAATTTACTTTGGAAATTGAACACATAGCTATATCATGTGAAAAAAATGGAATGTTCCAGTGATATATTTTATTATATTTATTGAGTGCCATGTCAATGAAATTGCATTGTTTTAAACTTTAAAAAACCTTTTTGACCATTATATATGAAAGCTTGTGTCTGTACTCCATAACTATTATTGTTAGTCTTTGCAAAACCAAATGTGGAGGTTGTGCTACATATTTTAATAATTCTGTGGCCTTTTCCACATACAGCTACTCATCGACTAATAAGAATATGTGCAAGGTAGAAGGGAACAGCAGTAGCCAATGAGGATTTTGGTGAAACCGAAGTTAATAGTTCTCATTGACTAAAAAATAAACATGGCATTTCTCCTGATCAGTTGCAAAATTATTTCCATTCAGATAATTTTATTTTATTTTTATTTTTTAAATGATAGTTTAAGCCAAGCTTTTTTAAAAAGATTTTATTTATTTATCTTTAGAGGGGAAGGGAAGTTGAGAGGGAGAGAAATATGAATGTATGGTTGCCTCTCGTGTGTCCCCTGCTGGGAACTGGCCTGCAACCCAGGCATGTGCCCTGACTGGGAATCGAACCACGATCGTTTGGTTCGCAGGCCCGCGCTCACTCCACTGAGCTACACCAGCCAGGGCTCAGATAATTTTATTAACAAAAAATATTTGCCTCCTGAAATGAATGCTTAAATTTTTAAGAAAAGTCTGAAGATAAATTATCTGTATTGTTGTGGTATTGCATTCATGTATTGATCCATATGCTCAGTAAATATTTATTAAGCAGCTACTGAGTGCCTTTTCTTTTGCTCAATGTACCAGTGTAGGTAGAATTAACCCAGTGAGAAAGTGATTACTTCTACATTCAGCCCTCTGCTAGATGGAATATGTGAGAAACTGTAGCAAGATAAGGGGAGATTTCAGATTACAGTCGACTCTTGAACAAAAGAGGGTGTTAGGGCCACTGACCCTCCCCTGCACACAGTCAAAGATCCACATATAAATCTTGATACACCAATCTTACAATATATAGGATTTAAGTCAGAGCCCTGTGGTAGTGACCATGTTTTATTAGTTATACTCTTTCTTTTTCCTTCAAGTTTACATTTCATTGAACATGAACCAAAACTAATTGAGGTTGATTGTGGAAAAATTGGCTCATTTTAACAATCTGTGTTGCCTCTGGGACACTACTGGTCAAAGTTGTGTGGCCCACAAGGCAAAAAGTGGGATAATTAGAATATTTTTTCCTGCTGTTTTTTTCCGTTATGGAATTTTTACAATTTGAATTTTGGATGGTGTTTTGTACTGTGTAAGAAATTTATTAAGACTATACATAAGTAACTGACATTTTAGTACACCATAAATTAACCTTAAAAAAGTTGGCATGTATGTTTTGTTTCCCCCTCACTTAACTACAGCCTGCCTTCATCTGCACTTTCAACTGATCGGGAGGAAAAACTGTTTTCTCCCAATGTCTTGGACTCCATGCTTGGGAAACTGCTGTTCAGAATGTGAAAATAATTTTCCTATCTGCAGTTGGTTGAATTTGCAGATGCAAAACCAAAACCAGGGATAGGAAGGGCTGACTGGATTTATTGGGGGAAAAAAAAACACGGGTAAGTGGACCCATGTGTTTCAAACGCTCATTGTTCAAAGGTCACCTGTGATTGAAATCCTAAGTCACTTGAAGGACTCCCCTCATTGGTCTTCATTCTTAGAATTCCTTGGTAAATAGGAACAGAAAGCATTGTAATCTGGCAGTGCTACACACACCGTTATTTAAATAAGATTCTTGTTCCAACTTACAAACAAGTCAAAAGGATGGTCTGAATTTTTGGTAAGTCTTTGGAATTACTTGATAATTTCTCTAAGTATGTGAAAACAATGAAATAACATTAAAAATGCAGTCCTTAAAATCTTGGAATTTGCATTGCCCTTCAAAAAATACAGTACAAGTACAAGTACATTAAGAATTTTTAAAAACATAATGGGTTCCGGTTAATTGAGATTAACCAGTAATAGGAATTTAAATTGATGTGTCAGTTTTAACTTTCTGATTCTTCTAGGGTACTGTTTTTAAGGGAATACTATTTCCAAAAAGTTCAGATCATTATAGGGAAAAAATTAAGATCAGAAAATAAAATGACAAATTAAAAAGGAAACTTACTGAGGAAGTTGAGATTTTTGCATATTGTATCATTTGTGAAAATTTCTTAATTTGGAAATTGTGAGTCTGACAGTTATGTAATATTAACTTGAAAGGTTTTTTTTCAGACTAAGAAGGTAAAATGTGTGAAAAATGATTGTCTTACTAACATACATAATGTGAATGAATAGATCAGAGTGGAGGATAAATGCCTAAGAGGCCAAAAGAATGCACACTTATGAAAATACTTGGGTCTAAATGTTTAAAAGGTTCAGAGAGCAGCTGTGTTTATTCCCTTGGAGAATACTGTATAGTAGAAAAGCCCTTGACTGCCAATCAGTAAACCTGGGCTCTACCCACAGTCTTATACTATGGATGTGTTCCTCCTCAGGTAACTTCTCCACTCTGAGCTTTGGTTTACTTATTCTGTTATAAAAACTTTGGGATCGATAGCTCCAACTTTTTTCCTACCCAAACACTCTATAATTTATTTTTATTTTTAAAGATTTTATTTATTTATCTATAGAGGGGAAGGGAAGGAGAGAGGGAGAGAAATATCAATGTATGGTTGCCACTCATGTGTCCCCTGCTGGGAACTGGCCTGACACCCAGGCATGTGCCCTGACTGGGAATCGAACCGCGTTCGTTTGGTTCACAGGCCCGCATTCAACCCACTGAGCTATGCCAGCCAAGGCTCAAACACTCTGTAATTTTTAGAAAATTAAGGATTCTTCTCAGGTATGCAACTTGGAATCAAGATTAGCCATTAAGTTGCAATACACCTGTTGTTAAAAAGATTGTTGCTTGTTTAAGTGGCTTAGTCCTGTGGCAATAGGGTATTTGTTTGTTTTTTTCTTAAAGCACTTGTTATCTTAACACCACTACCACCACCTCCATTGTCTGTGCACACCAGTATTGGCATTATATTAAATAGATTCGAGTAGGAGTTTAGTTAGTAGTCTCATTTTCCTCCTTCATAAAAATGCTTAACTTTGGGATGCTTCTATGCTGCTCCTCTGTCAGTCTTTTGAAGTTCAGCAAAACGATGTTTTCTGCCTCTTGCAAGGTGGTCATTCAAGGTCAAGCATCTCTCTGTAACTTCGAACCAGCCAAGTGCATAACCCGATGACTTCAGACTCCAGTGCTTTCAATCTGGCAACCTTCATGAGCATCAAGTTCATATTAAAGAGTTTAAAATATATTCTCCTTCATCTACATATCACAGCAATAACAACCTGGGCACAGGACAGTTCCTGGGAGCAAATAACCACTTGGAGTTAATGATCTGAGGGGCAGCTGAAGGACCATTGACTCCTCCTAGTCATTCCTTCATCCCTATAAAATACCTATTTTTGAGACACCAAGCTTTCAATAATTTTTCTGTCCCACATCAGATTAAGTAGTGGCCATAAATAATAGCATTTAATACATAATAATGAGATGTGGTAATGCAATAAAATGTCAACAATTGAATACTGTATAAAGATGGCCATTCTGATCAACCCCCCCCAAAAATGAGTGGTAAATTAAGTTTATGAATCATAATATTTTAAAAGTGACTCTCCCTTTATTAATTTGAAATGAATATAAGTAAGAATTCATATGGTTTAGGGGAATAGTTCCCTTTCTTTTGTTCCTTATTCCACTGACAAGTGATCTATTTTAGAAATAATAAAAAATGCCTCTGATATCTATTTTAAATGGCTTTTAATACAGTATATGTTAAGCTCCCCCTCCCTTTTTAGCAGTTGATTCACTTGCAGGATATATATGGCTCTGAACTAACATACCATTCTCTGCTCTTTCCAGAGGAAGCATTTTTAATTTCTTTATCATCGTGACAAACATCAGTAAGTCTCTACAGTGTGCCAGGCATGGTGCTAGGTGCTAGGTAAACAAAAGTCAATAAAGGATAGTGTTCCTAATCCCAAGCTCATGGTAGAGAGGTGAGGATTGATCTATATACAAAGAAATAAAATAATCAAGTGTTGTAGGTATGGAATGCATATGAATTTGTTTACTCATGGCATTCATATTACTTTTTCAAATTAAAAAAGATTCATATATGAGGACCTTCTCTGTAGGGCAATGAGATATATAATCTCAAATAGCTCCTACTCAGAAAATACACAGGAATCACTGGTCATGGTAGGCAGAATGTTCCCCCCACTGCCAAAGATGTCCATGTCTTCGTCCCTAGAATCTATGAATACATTGCATCACATAGCAAAGGAAAATTAAGATTGCAGCTGGAGCCCTGATCGGTGTGTCTCAGTTCCACAAAGCCAAAGGTCACAGGTTAAATTCCTGGTCAGGGGCAAGGCACATGCCTGGGTCATGGGTTTGGACCCTGATTGGGGCATGTAGGAGAGGCCACTGATTGATGTTTCTCTCCCTCTCATTCTCCCTCCCTTCTCCTGGCTCTAAAAATATGTAAATGAAATCTTTAAAAAAAGATTGCAGATGGAATTAAAGTTGCCATTCAACTGACCTTAAGGTACAGAGATTATCCTGATTAACTGGGTGAACTCAATATAATCACAAGGGTCCTAAAAAAGAGGAAGAGGGAGGCAGAAAAGAGAACCAGAGAGGTGACAGCATGAAAACTTGGCCCAACATTGATGGCTTTGAATCCAGTGGTCATGGGTCAAAGAATGAGAGTAGCTTCTAGAAGCTGGAAAGGGCAAGGGAAAGGATTATTCCCTAGAACTAGAACATCTAGAAAGAAGTGTAGCCCTGCTGACACCTTGATTTTAGCCCATCAAGACTCATTTCAGCCCTGGCTGGTGTGGCTCAGTGGATTGAGTGCCAGCCTGCAAATCAAAGGTTGGATTCCCAGTCAGGGCATGTGCCTGGGTGGCAGGCCAGGTCCCCAGTAGGGGGTGTGTGAGAAGCAACCACACATTGATGTTTCTCTCCCTCTCTTTCTCCCTCTCTTCCCCTCTCTAAAAATAAATAAATAAAATCTTTAAAAAGAAACTTAAAAACAAAGACCCATCTCAGACTTCAGGCTTCCAGAACTGTACAATACATCTGTTGTTTTACTCCATCAAGTCTGTGGTCGTTTATTACAGTAGCAGTAGGGAACCATTACACTGGAGTTTAGTCAGCACAGAAGATTTGGAGAGAAGGCTCTGTCTGCAGTCATAATTGCTGCAAGGCATGGTACCCGTTGATTTTGGTGCACAGGGATTTTGTCTAGTGACCGTTTTTTTCCTGGATATCTATATCAAGTCCCTCCATTACAAGTACAGCCTTGAAATACCTGACAGTTCTCTGTTGCTCCCAGTCTCAGGGAAAAAATACCCTTTTTTCTTCTTTTATGGACTGCTTGTACCCCTTTCTCCCATTCTCTTGTCCCCCATCCCTCTGCCTTGATGTCTAGGATGCAAGGTTTGTGGATAAGTGAAAAGTGGAAAATTATCTTTCCTTCATGTGGTACCTGGAGCTGCTAGAAAGGTATAGGTAGTACTATCCCAATAAATTATCCTGGCATGGGTTTTATGACACACATAAATTTGGGAATTGAGTATAGTGTGAAACAGGAGTCTTAGGATACTGACATTTTGCTTAGGATCAGTCCTCAGATTTGTTTTGTTTGCAACACAAGTCTCTTCTACTCCACCCTCCTGTCCCCTCCCCTCCCCTCTCCTCCCCCTCCTCTTCCCTCCCCTTTTAAAATGCCTGTAGCTAGATTGTACCTTTTCAGTTCCACAGTGTCTGCCAACCCCTATTGACTTATTCCTTACTCACCTGACTTATGTAAAATGAACCTGATCCTGTGTTGTAGAGGTTAAGTGCATATGTTTAAAGTGTGTTTTTAAATTTATTGATTTTAGACGGAGAGAGGAAGGGGGAGAGAGAGAGAGAGAGAGAGAGAGAGAGAGAGAGAGAGAGAGAGAGAGAGAGAGATTAACATTGATTTGTTGTTGCCCGTAATCATGGATTCACTGGTTGATTCTTTTTTTTTAAGATTTTATTTATTTATTTTTAGAGAGGGGAAGGGAGGGAGAAAGAGGGAGAGAAACATCAATGTGTGGCTGCCTCCCACATGTCCCCCACTTGGGGACCTGGCCTGCAGCCCAGGCATGTGCCTTGACTGGGAATCCAACCAGCACCCATTTGATTTGCAGGCCAGCACTCAACCACTGAGCCACACCAGCCAGGGCTCATTGGTTGATTCTTGTATGTGCCCTGACAGGGGATGGAACCCACAACCATAGTGTATGGGGATGATGTTCTAACCAACTGAGCTACCCTGCCAGGACTTAAGTGCATGTGCTTTGAGATTTAAGTAGGTGAAATGATCCAGTTCTGCCAGATATTAGCTGTACAACTTGGGCAAATAGATTAAGTATAATCTTTCTAAACATTAGTCTCCTCACCTCTAAAATGGGGCTAATAATTATACCTCATAGACTTGAGAGGTTTGTAATGGAATGCATATGACATATAAAGCACTTTGTACAATACTTGAAATATAATATAATACATGCTCAATAAATATTAATTATCATTTCCACTATTAATATTTCCACTGTGAGGGTACAAAATGGGGGGGGGCAGGTAATCAATTCCATCTAGTAGAAGTATGAGAAGCAGCAGCTTAAAAGACTTCATGGAGAAGGTATGTTAGAGCCATTCTGTAAGTGTGGGCTGGTAGGTGGTAGGGAATAGCAACTTGATATTATCTGATGAACAAGTAAATGGTAGGGATGTGCAGGCGTTCTAAACAAATGAAGCAGTGGCACAGAAATATCAGATAATCTGGTTTCTTACAGGAACCTCAGTCATTGTTTTAAGCTAAAGGGTGATGTGGAAGGTAGACATGAAAATACATGAGGTTGGAGAGGTAGGCTGGGGACACATGAAGAGGGACTTCTTTGTCTGAAGGAGCATCTCCTTTTTTCTATAGGCCAGTGGTTTTCTAAAGTTACTTGTGAACTTCAAATTTTGGTGCATTACCTGCTGAGCCTGAGTCTTGCCTGAGGGGGCAACCTTTGAAACAAATTCACCTAAGAACACAGTTTAAAAGCCGCTTCTATAGGCATGGAGAAACTAGGGAAGGCTTTTAATTACATCTTTTATAGAGAACAGCAATTTTCAACGAGTGTGCTTTAAGAATTTTTGAAATATACAATATCTGGCTATTTAGTCAGAGGCACTGACCTCTTTTCCCTTAGATTGTCAAATGAGAAAATGACAACCAACACAATGATAGCCATCTGGTGTGAATGCGCTGTCTTGAACCATAAATATATAGGTCATATAATAGAGTTGGATTTTTAAAAAGATTTTATTTATTTATTATTTTTAGAGAGAGGGGGAGGGAGGGAGAGAAACATCAATGTGTGGTTGCCTCTCACATGCCCCCTACTGGGGGCCTGGCCCGCAACCCAGGCATGTGCCCTGACTGGGAATCAAACCAGTGACTCTTTGGTTCACAGGCTGGTGCTCGCTCAATCCACTGAGCCAGGGCTAATAGAGTTGGATCTTAATGATCATGTCGCATAATAAGGTTGTGTTTGATTGGTTAATTTTGGGTACGAGAAATCCTTATATATGAGTATAGACACCTGATTTTTTAAAAGTCTCATTGGAACAAAATGGGTAGGTAATTACAATTATTATATTATTTTATAAATCAATCGAAAATACACCTTTTTTTGTCAGATAGGCAGAAACTATATATTTTGGTGTGTCACAGAATTTTAGTAATTACTGTATGTGTGCCGTGAGATGACAAAGGTTGAAAATCGCTGATACAGAGGATTCACCCTGGTAATAGCATGAAGAATATATTGAAGGGGGTGAGACTCAAGGTCAGGAAACCAGTTAGGGGACTATTGCTATAGGCCAGATGAAAGATGATAAAGGACAGGTGACAATTTACAATGGGAATAAGCATAAAGGCACAGATTTCAATAACGTTTGTTAAACTTGAGTGTGTTTCAGACTCACTTCGAGGGCTTGTTAAATTGCAATTTGCTAGATCCTGCCCTTGAGTTCCTGTTTCAGTTGGTCTTTGGTGGGGCCCAATAATTTGCATTTCTGTCAAGTTTCCAGGGGATGTTGATGCCATTAGTCCAAGGACTACACTTTGAGAACTATGAAATTTGCGATATGCTAACCATCTCGAACTGATAGGCATGTACTTACCAAATTTTGGGAGTGAAGGAAAGATTTCTGGCTTGGGAGACTGGATAGATGGTGGTACCATTCAGTGTTACTGAGCTCAAGTTTAACCTGAGTTGAAAAAAACTTTCTCCTGACCCTAGGGAGGGAAGGTCAGCTAAAAAAATCTTTAAACATGACTTGTAATTAGATCCTAAGCCCTCTTCTGGATATCTTGACTCTGTACTCTTGTACCAGCACCCTCACCCCATTCATCTGCCTTGGTGCCATTCATTTTCAGGAAGTGAAAGTACAGGTGGAGTGGGGTATATAATGAGTTCCATGTTATACCTGTCGACTTTAAAGAGCTTATGGAACATCTAAACGAGGCAATCTAAAAAAAAAAAAAAG
>PVKM010017101.1:0-26229 GCA_004027735.1 Carollia perspicillata
ATCTCTTCATGGGCCGAATTACTCTCCCTTCCCCCATGCGAGCGCAGTGTGCAGCAACCAGTTTTTCCGGGGAAAGATTTTTTGTCTCTTTAAGGGAATGACAAATACTATTTACTAAAGAAAAAAAAAGAGCTCGTGTCCTCCCCACAAAATAACAACATTGTAGATCACACCAGCGGAAGGCTCCACATCTTATAAACACGGGCACTGCATTACTCAGCGCTGAGTTATTACGTTTCATTGCAGAGAGCAGCCGACTCTGAATATATTAATGATTCATGCTTGCCTTGGCAGAACATAATGTATACTAATCACACGGAACCAGGGTACAAGAGCACTTTAAATGCATTTGTCCAGTTAATAGTTTGACTTAATCTGATATTTCACTGGGTCACCGACCTTTTCATTGTAGGTAATGTGCACAGGGAAATGTATGGTCGACACCCTAGAGAATCAACAGAGGGTTTTCTGGTTACTAAGCAACGTGCTACTTAAGCTTTACCTCTGCATAATTCTGCCAATACTGCTTCTTTCAGCTGACGAACTTAAGTGTGGCTGTGAGCTTGTGTGCAGGCGTGTGTGTGCACGCACGCCTGAGTGTTTGGGGAGGGGAGACACCGCAGGCACAGAGTGGCGCATTTATGCCGTGTTTTATAGGCATAAGCAATAAGCCCCCATAATAAACAGCCATGCCAGAGTTAATACTCAATAAACAGTATGGTTTATAAGCAATTAGGGACCCAAATCTCAAAATAAGACAGTTCAGCTGAATGAGAGCATCTACCCTAACAATGCCTAGTGAGATACATGGCTTGTTAAAAGTGTCATAATTCTCCCTTAAAAAGCAATTAACAGTTTGGGGTATTTGGGTCTGCCAAGCAGAGTTTCTTAATCAAATTTGAACACATCAAAGAGCCACTTCTCAGCTTTACATAATGGACAGCCGTTTACCGAGAAAGCACAGTTGAAAATAAAAAGATGAATTGATGTTCTCCCTGTTGGTTTTTGAACGTGAGAGTCCATTGAAGACATCAAGATGAGTCAGATAAATGCATTTTGTCAGGTTTTCAAAGAAAGCCAGTGAGCTATTCTATTTTGCCAATGTCTTTGTGTTTCTTAGTAATTTTGTAGTTTAGAAAAGGAAAAAAAGCACACCTCTGTTTCCTAGGTCCCTCTTTAAATTGTGGTAGGTGACTGGAGAAACAACACACGTTTGCCATGTCTCGTCTTTTATGACAGTCAACACAAACACGCAGTTCTCATTCTCTGCAGGTGCTGGGTCGTTCTGCGGTATTTTGAGATATGGACAATAGGATTCAAAACTCAGTTACAGATTTCCTTTACCCACGGTGTCTGAGGCTAATGAAGCGTAGTTTTAAATGCTCTTTAAACCATGTAAGCTTCCAACACCACGCCCTGATGCTGGGAACCTAGGCAGAGAGACGAGTTTCCTTCCTTCCCAGGACTCACCATCTACGACAGATTTATAATCAACTACACGGTTCCTTTTAAGGCAGCATAAAATGAGTGTATCATAGATCAATACTATTGGCCTTCCAAAATCATTTATTTGACTCTCTTTTCCAAAAATTAAATATTTTTTTAATTAAGAATGAGGGGAAATGTGTGAAGAGAGAGAGAAAAAATTAGTGTGCACTAGGTAGTTGGCAATGTCAAACTAAACACCAAATTTAAAACTTGATTGATCTTTTGCATTAGCCACTTTGGAATGTTGTGCTAGGAGGTTATCTGCTGAAATTCCAGCATTTTATGACTTGCTGGACCTCTTTCTATCCAGCTGAAGGTGTAGGTAGTAGGACATAAATGCATTCATACTTGTCGGCTTTAAAGCCTCCAATTTTATCTGTACAATGACCAAAATGAATGGATCATGATAGTGATTTTTCTCCAGCAGTCTATAATTTAGCAGGTCACTGAGCTCTGAACAATTTTCATAATGTATATGTAGTTTTAGGGAAGAGAAATCAATATAAGAGAAAGTAATAATTAAGAGGAAAAAAATAAGGTCTAGGGACTTCTTCAACAGACAAGTGTAAATATGCAGACTGAAAATCAAACTTCAAACGAACCAAATTTAAAAAACATCTCAAGCAAAACTTCTGGGACATAAATTAGTTCTCATAGCCAGGACGGGAGCACTATCAAGTATGGCTGGGAGAACTCTATCTACCTCCCAGCGGGGCACATAGAAGACCACTATACCAATATGACACCAGTATCTAGATGGAAAAGTGCAAATAGTGGCCAAGCCCACAATCGTTTGTGTATTTGATTCATTCCACAAGCACTTAAAAAGTTTGTTGCATGTTCCATGTCCCACACACTGTTCTCTGGGGTGGTTCTAATTGTCCTTCCCCTTACTTTGTCTGCCTCTTCTGTACCCGTTTTCTAATTCTGAACATGGAAGATGAGGACCAACTGTGAAGGAGTGTCCTTAGCACCCTAAGAGAAGATGCATGTAGAATCTTAAGGATCTTTAGGATCCTTAGAAATTATTCAAGAATGAAATTATTCAAGAATGAGAAATTTCCTTTCTCTTAAGCAGAATTTAGAGGATGAGCTAGAGTTTAGTAAGAACTACCTGGTACTGTTTGGAGCTCAACCTCTAAAATGGAGTATAGCATATATATTCTTCTCAAAACAGCTCCTTTGGAAAGTGCCCATTTATACAAAATCCCACAGTTACAAATGCACTTGTTTGGCAGTAAGTTATGTCAACAGTCAACCGTTAACTGTAATTAAGCAACCAGAATCCTTTCCAGTGTACCAAGCCGGCAGATTCTTAGTCACTGGTGATTAGAGGCCTGGGGAGGTCCAGAGCAGAGATGGTTCTCCTTGATACAGGAGGGAATTCAGTTCAGTGGACAATTCCTAGAAGAAGCAAGGACTAGAAAAAGCAGATGGGACAATGGCCGGTAAAAAACACACTCACCGAACAAGCTTGTCTGGTATGTGTGTGCTAGCCAGCCCTCTTTCTATAAAAGGCGAAGTGGTGTTATTCAGTTCCTGTGCTCTCTCCTTACCAACTTGTCTTTCCTTATAGCTCATTTAGTCATAGCAGGTGCTGAATTCTCATTTGGGTGGATAGCAAGATTTATTGAAGTGAGAAGCATAGTAAAAATTGACTGTGGCAATGAGGAGGTCAATGTTTATCTTAAGGGAAGATAAATCCTGACATTCACTGAAACCTGAAATCGCTATGTTGCAGGTAGTGCCAAATGCATCCTAGATGTACTCCCCAGAAGGAGCTGGAAATATTCTTCTAACTAGTGTGCTTCTTTAAAAAAAAAAGATTTTATTGCATTTTTTCCGTTACCATTTAATCCCCTTATAATCCCCCTCCCCATAATCACCACACTGTTTGTTGTCCATGTCCAGGACTCCTTTGTCCTTTTTGCTGAATCCCCTCATCCCTTACTCTCCTTCCCCTTTAGCTGTCATCCTGCTCTCTATATATGAGTCTGTCCCTATTTTGTGTGTTGGTTCAGTTTCTTCATTAAATTCCATGTGAGTGAAATCATATGGTATTTGTCTTTCTCTGACTGGTTCATTTCATTCAGCGTAATGTTCTCTATGTCAATCCATACTGTCGCAAAAGGTAAAAACTTTCTTCTTTTTTACAGCTGAGTAGAATTCCATTGTGTAAATGCCCCATAGTTGTTTTATCTATCTACTGTTGGACACTTGGGCTGCTTCCATATCTTGGCAATTATAAATAATGCTGCAATGAATACAGTGGTGCTTATGTCCTTTTGATTTAGTGTTTTGGGTTTCTTCAGATATATTCCCAGAAGTAGGATCACTGGATCTAAAGGCAGATCCATTTTTAATTTTTTGAGGTATCTCCATACTGTTTTCCACAGTGGCTGCACCATTCTGCATTCCTACCAACAGTGCAAAATGGTTCCCCTTTCTCCACATCCTCTCCAGCACTTGTTTGTTGATTTATTGATGATAGCCATTCTGACAGGTGTGAGTTGATAGCTCATTGTGGTTTTAATTTGCATTTCTCTGATGATACAGGTGTGTTTCTTTAGCTTCACTATTTCCCATTTACTTTAATGGCTTAAAGATTGGAGGAATAAAGAGGTTAGGGAAAGAACATTGCTACCTTTTTCTTTTTTTTTTTTATGACTGCAGGCCCACATCCAAAACCTAAGTTCTTCATCATGATTATTTACTGCACCATTAACTGAATCTTGAAAGGTTAACTTTGATTAATCATGCCCCTTGTGCACACCCATTTATTCAACAGCTTCAGGGTCATCTATCCTGCTATCAGACAACATTCATTACCAAAGATATAACAAGAGACTTCCTGAATGCCTCAAGGAAATAAAGATACTCCAGGCTTCTGACATTTCCCTAATAGGACTGATTCTGAACAAACTTGTATTAATTAGTGATATTCCAAATCATTCGTCGGAAGCTCTGTTCTGGAGGTTCTCTAGAGCACATCAAATTTATCCATTTTCTGAAATTCACCTTGGCTTCTTCGGGAAATGCTGGGATAACATTTGTCTGCCAGCTGTCTTCTGTCCTCTCCCATTCCCTTCCAATTATGGCAAGACTCCTGAAATCAAATCTTAAGTTTATTTACTAACTTTAGCTCTTCACTATAGGAGCTGGGTGATTGGAATTCAATGAAAGAACATAGCATGTCCATCTCCCATGTTGCCCTTCCTTTCCTTTATAACAATGCTTGCCTGTTTTTTGATGTGAAAACCAAGAAATTAGGAGTAGAGTAGTTCTTCCTTCTCTTTGCCAGTTTTTGACATTGCATTAATTTTCCTAAGCACTGGGCCTATTATTTCTGGTCAGTTTTATTCCTCCGTGTTTATTTTTTTAAATATGCTTTTTATTCTTTATTTTTGGCATTTTTCATGAACCTGAGTTTCTTCTGGCCCATAGCCTCCTGGACACTACTCTTAGACTTCGATGTATCTAGTGTATTCTTTGCGTAGTGGCCATGTGTGAGCTAATACCACTTCCATTATATTATGAGTGATTAAACTATTAGCAAGGTAGGTCAAGAGTTGTTAAACTCTAGAACTGGGAAACTAAATACATGATGATGTTCTGATAGTGAGTTGGTGAAAATTTTTAAAATATCCGACTATAAACTTAGAGATTTTTAGAAAGCGACTACTGTACCACCATGTAGAAAGAAGGAAGTCAGAGGGGATAATAAATCTTCATCAACTGATAGTCATTCAGCCCCTGGTAAAACTCCCAAAACAGTAACTCTTCTATAAGCAGTGAAATCAATATGCTGTCAAATTTAGCTGACGTTTACCAAAATCTATGGAGGACAAAGAAATAAGCAAATCAACAAATAGCACTAGCAGAGGAACAAATGTGGGGACACAGAAATCATGGGAAAACGTGTTGTCTGACACAGCTGGAGGCCGCAGGGGAACACTAGCCCAATGCCCGTGCCTCCCAGGTACTTGTGCAGAAGGCAGCACTGCCAAGTCATGTGTATTTGGGATTATTATTAATTCCAGTAGTAGATTCTCATACTCGACTTATTAACTGAACCTGTTAATGGTATAATAGACCCACTGCAAGTTGACTTGAGTTATAAATAAATTAATTACTAATATTAAAGGAGACGCAGCTTGGCAAGGTTGCAGAAGACAATCCGTGCTTAGACGAAATTCCATTTTTATCTAGGTAATACATATACATTGTTGCAGGAATCAAATATGTATAGTTCTGAGAGGCTCATGTTGAAAAATAGCTTGTGTTAGGGTGCACAAGCAGCAGAGCCTAAAATGCAGATTGCAGTGCAAGTGGTTTCACTGGGAGGTCATTCCAGGACAAGAAAGGGAAGGGAAGGGAAGGGAGGGAGCTGAGGGAGCATTAATGAACGGGGTAACATTGCAACTGAGTGGGGCTTACTCTCACCAGGCAACCCTGGGGGATGATGTAGGACACACTTCAGAGTTGACCCACCCAAAGGGTAAAGGAGTTGAAATATTTGTGTTCCAATTCCCACCCCTCGTTTTCTGAGGTTCAGCGGGAGTGGGGTGCCCTCTTGCCTTCTAACTGGAGGAAGCCCTCAGGAGAAGAGTTGCAGGAACTTGCAAAAGCAAGCCACCAGCATGTGCAGGAAAGGAAGGTCAAGCGGATGATAGGTGGACACTGAAGTCATCTGCAACACAGCTCTATCCTTCCCCCATTTTCCTCACCTCGTTTCCCCTCTAGGGGAAGCCACTTTCCATGTTTCAGTGTTTCTGTTATATGCCTCTGTATTTCTAAATTACACCCTATACCACTATTTATTAATTTATAATTTTAGACAGTATCTATTGACTTTTTTAATATTTGAGGATTTAGCTGGTAACCATTACCAGCCCCACTTTCCTTCCCCTTCTCTATCTTCTCCTTAGTGGTGTACGCCAAATTTTGGCTATGTCAGTCTATTAAATAACACATTAAATCGGATCAAATTAAATGTAAGGATTTTCACTAATGAGTCAAGCAGCATAATTTGATTACATTTCTATCTTACACTACTTCTTTGTTATTTTTGGAATTATTGTCTCATTTTTCCATTTGCTTAGGTTTTTTTTAATGTACTTATCACTAACTCTTTCCAGATGCTCTAACACATCTGGTGCATGCCTAATAATAATCTTGCCAATTACTCAAGCACAGCTCCAAACAATCCATCAGTTCCATTCTGCTGTTCACCCCTTCCACCTGATACACTCTTCCCCATGGGGTGTCTTCCCAGCTCCCCATTCTTCTGTTCCAGTCTGGTATTGAAGCCTGGCATAGAGCTGACTCCCTGGGACGGACCTGACTATGGGAAAATGCAAGCTTCGAAATAATGTAGTTATCCCTTCTAACCACTTACAACGAAATCTTGTCAATGGGTCTTGTTAGTGCACGAAAGCCTCATTAGAGCAGTTACATAGGTTTGCATTTTAGAAACAGAATTCCTAGATTCACATATTGATGGGACTATAAAAAAATACAGCTATCTCCCACTCTATTCTGAATTGTATCAGCACATAAACAATATCATTCTACGCATCTTCCTATCTCTAGTACGGAGTCTCTGACATTTTATTGATTTGTTATTTTTCATCTGTCAACAAACAGATGCTGTCATTTTGCCTGAGAAAAATCTGCCTTGGCCTTGACCAGCCCCCTTGGCTCTGGCCACTATGTCCATTTCCCTAGTCCTCAGACACCCGGGCATATTCTTGCCTCACAGCCTTTACATTCGCCATAGCCACTGCATATTTTATTTTAATTTTAGGTGAACATTGGGCTTTCCCTTTTGTTCATTGGCATCTCTGCTCAGAGCTTACTCTGCCCTCCTCCCATCTGAAATGATCTTCCCCCTCTTTCTCCCTTACCCTGCTTGATTTTTCTTCATAGTACTCATCACCCTGATTTATTGTACATGCACACACAATTTACTTGTTTATCATCTGTTTCTCTCCACTAAAAATTAGGCTTATGCAAAGAAGCAGTTTATCTGCACTGTTCACTACCATGCCCCCAGCATCCAGAACAGTACTGCACACATGGCGAGCATGAAATATGCATTTGATAAATGAACTAATGAGCTGATCTTTTTTAGTATATTGCTTTTACTATGCTATAGCCTACCAAAGAACTGCTGGGGCTCATCGAATGCTTGCTGCACAGAACTGTTGTGTTTCTGCTGCTTGCTGGGGCTTTGTGAGTTTGTGTCTTTGTACTTTCTCACCACTGTCAGAATCTTCTGACCCAGTCACTCAGGCCAGACCTCTCACTAGCCACCCACATACCTTGACTGACATGAACCATCCTGAATAATGAAGCCACCTTGGCAGAAGTTTTGCTCCTTTTTGAAGTTCAAAAAATTAAAACTAGACCTACCATATGATTCGACAATCCCACTCTGGTTGTATATCAAGAAGAACCGAAGGCCAGATCTCGAATAGCTGTTTGCACACCTATGTTCACAACAGCATTACTCACGACAGCCAAGAGGTAGAATGACCTAAACGCTATTAGAGTTTGGATAGATAAAGAAAATGTGTTCTGTACATACAGTGGAATATTGCTGAACTCTAAAAAAGAAGGAAAGCCTGTCACATGGTCCAACAAGGCTGAACCTCAAGGATATTATGCCAAGCGAAATAAGCCAGTCATAAAAGCACAAACATTGTCTGAGTCCATTTATAGGAGGCGTTAAAAGTAGTCATATTCATAGAGACAGACAGTACAACAGAACGGTGGTTGCCAGGAGCTGGGACAAGGTGGGGCAGGGGAGCTGTTCGGTAAGTGTAGAGTTTTAGTTCTGCGGGATGAGAAATTCTGGAGGTCCATCACACAGCAGAATGCATCACGCTTAACACTACCATACTGTATGCTTAAAAATGGCCAATAGGAGGAATGTTGTGTTATATGTGGTTTTTTACAACTTAAACAATTATGTGTTTGCTTTTTTCCTTTTCAAAAATAACATATTCTTCCAGTTTCAGCCCCACGGCCAGCTACATTCCGAGGTCACTCCCGCCCACAATGTTCTCCCTCTTCTCTGCTCTCTCATTACACTTACTCTCCAGACCTCCAGAGAAGCACTTAATTTTGCCGCAGTTGTTTTATGAATAGATGACTTTCCCAGGAGGACCTCAAGCTCTACTAGGGCAGGCATTGTACCCTGCACTTGTCATCTGAGGAATGTATCCTCTAATGGGGCAATGCTGACAATACATAATAATCTGTGATGGACTGACTCCGTCTACGGTGCATATCCTCTAAGATCTTCAGAGACAGTAAATTTGGGACCAGCCTTGATGCTATGTTGTTGCTTTGTAGCCTATGGAAGTTGTGTTTAATATTTCATTGGTTCTTGATTTTAGTAGCAAGTTGTTACAGAAACAAACTGTTGTTTTCTTCTTCTCTACTTCTCTAAGTTTCCTTTGCACTTACTAATATTTTTTTATCCTTGCAAATATTGGGCCACTTCTTCACAAACATCCATTTAGAAACCAACCACTTGAACTTCAGGAAACTTTTGACGTTAACAGAGTTAAATAATGTTTCCCTAACTCACTGTTCCTCCTGCTGTCTTCAGACAACCCAATTCTGAACAGAAATAATGCCACTTCAGGAAAGAGAAACTGACATTTTCCTGACCAAAGCACCTTTAATAATTCATTATCACCAACCATACCAATGTTGTTGAATTGAAAAATCAGAACACTTAGTGATATGTTTATAGCCGACTCCTCAGTGGAATGAATCATTTATTATTTTATGCTATTTTTGAGAGAAAGAAAAAATGGCCCAAAGTCCCAGCATGGGTATATGCATATTTAATATTTTTACTGCACATGCATTAAAAATCTATATTTATCCCTCGGAAAAATAGGATAATACTAAAGCTGATTGATTCATACAAAGGAAAATAACATGTTTTTTGGGGGAGACAAAGCAACTACGAGTGGTGAACTCTGTGTGGTTTGGAAGGTGGTGAATGAGGGTTTCCTTTGCATGTTTGTGCTCCTCACTGAGGTCACTACCTCCTTGTAAGTTTTCTTGAACACTTTACATTACCTGAAGGATAGAAGCTGTGGTTGTACAATGTAACCATCATCAGATAATGGTGGAAAAACACTACAAGGGCAAGCCAGAAGTCCCATGAACAAAAATAGACAAAATATTTCAATATTTGGATACCATTTTTAATTATAAACAAACACACTTTCTGATTTACATTTTTCTGTAGTATGAGTTGAATTAGTCTGAATCATCCCAGAAGGACGTAAAGGTTTTTGTTGTCTTGTTTGGCCTTAATGTTTGTTTTTAATATTTTACTTATTTATCTTTAGAGAGAGAGGAGACGGGAAGGAGAAAGAGAAGGAAAGAAACATCGATGTGAGAGAGATACACATCGATCAGTTGCATCTTATATGTGCCCCTGCCAGGGACCAAACCTGCAACCCAGGCGTGTGCCCTCACTGGGAATCGAACCGGCAACCTTTCCCTTTGCAGGACCACACCCAGTCAACTGAGCCACACTGGTCAGGGCTGTTTGGCCTTAAGGTTTTAAATCTCTGGTTCTAGCAATTGTCCCTGGGCACTGTTGCCCTTGTAGATTACATCATGACACACCCTGAAGAAGCCAAGATCACAGACTCAACGGTGAAGAGGCCATGTAAAAATGATTGACAATTAAAGCCATAAATGGGAGACAGCACTTCCTGTCTAAGTCATGGTTAATCTTTGGGCACAAGATGGCATGCATATTAATAAGAATGCTGTCTTAGTTCTATTTGAGATTGAAGGGAATGGAAGCACCAGGTGCGGATCTATTCGTCAGTGGTAGGAGCGGTGGGTAGACGAGTAGGTGACGACCAGGACACAGAGCCTCTAAGCCTGTGTGTTGCCTTTGAGAAAATTCATTGGTGCTCTGGGCACATCTGTATTCCTTCAGTCAGCTCCGTATTTCTTCGTGCTGAGACTTCAGCTTACCAGAAACGTCATGAGACCTACAAGATAAATGCTCTGAATGGCTCCCAGAAGGAAAAACAGAAAGCATTGATCTAAAGGGGGCTCACTTTTTAAAAGTTAATGCTATTGTTATGCACCATGAGTAACCAGCCAAATCTCCCCCAGTCCTGTTAGGGCCTCCCCCGCACTCCCCACCTACCTTCCCAGATGAGGCCTCCCTCATTCCACGGGCTGCAACCCTTTCCTTTCAGAGGGATGCTGCATTGATGGTCTCAAGGAAACCATGAGGAGAAAAAATATCTAAGTTTATGACTCCTCGAAAGAGAAAAGGCTATTTAAAAATATATGTTAAAACTCCCTGTGTTGTAAATAAAAATTCAGCCAATCCAAGTTGGATACTCAAGAAAGCGAGGTGGAGGTGAGAATTAGAAATGTCACTGACATGGTTGGCATGTGTTGGTCATAGCTGACTTGTGGAATTTCCGGAGGCGGCATGATGAGGTGGTGAGAACCGTTTCACCAAGGCTGGAGGCCTGGCCTGACTGCTGAGTGGCTTGTACTCCGTGGTCAAGAACAAGTGTCCCTGCCTGTAAGTGTGACTACTACTCATGGGGCGTGTGTTTATGTGTGTGAGTGTGTATATGTGTGCTTTTTACAATGCCTTTTTTTGTGTGTGTAGGGAGAGGGGTTGGTGGAGACTGTCATTCAGGCACGCTTATAGAAATATTGTCGGCAAAATTGACTCCAGCACCTGAGACAGTTTAAGCATCTCAAAAATATCCAACCTGCTATACATTGAGTTTCTGGTCCTTTAAGGGTAAAACTGACTATTTAGTGTTTTAGGCTGATGGGAAATCCTGTAGCCTTGTATTATTTTGTTTTGACCAGCCCGAATTGGGCAGAAACATTTACTGGGATTGAATGGGTACCAGGCATGGTACTGGGTCCTGAGACCTCATTGTCTAAGAAGAGAGTTTTTGCTCTCAGGGCGATGGGTAGGGAAATAGATTTATTGTGCCACACATTCTACTTCCCTTTTCTGTCTGTGTTTCTAAAATCTTAAAACCTTCCTAAAGCAGAAGACCCAATCTCTTTCATCCGTCTCTCCATCTGTATAAAACATGAGACAGGAGATTTCCAAGCCAGTTATAACAACCAAAAGATTATAAATAAATAAAAATATAAATTATGGTTAAAGAATAGTTCATTTTCCCTCAGACTTGTTTTCACTATGTAGTTCTGTCAAACTGAACTACATTCTTAAAACAATTCCCAAATTTTCATTAATATCTTTTTGACAAGTTGTTAATTCTCACTGTGGTGTGTATGAAGCAGCAGGAACTTATTTTGGGGTGACAACTTTCTCTGCTTCTGAATGTGTTAAAAACCATGAAGTCGATGGAGAAAAAAATCCTCAAGCCATTTGAAAAATGAGTTCCATATATTCACTGGCAAAACTTTCTTTGAAATACAGAATTTATAGCTAATCTTATTGTTTAGACAAATGTCGATGTGTTCAATGGGAGTGTAACTATGTATGAGTCTGTGTAATAGAGACGAAGAGTGTGATGGAGGGGTGTGTGTGTGTGTGTGTGTGTGTGTGCGAAGAATGTCATTACCACCCAGGAAATTTCTAGATTTTTATTGAGGTCCTTAGTAAACTGAATGTAATCCACTTTGATGCCAGAATCTCTAGAGTAAAAGTTAAACATACATACAATAATCTTTTCATCTTATGCAGGGCCACTGTTATTGTTGAGAGTCAATGTTATTTTAAATGGCTGCACTTGGCCTAATTTAGACCAATGATAGGAAAGTTCAGATGTTATACCTGGTTTAACATGCAAAAATTAAAGCTGAGACTTCAGGTGAGTGCAGGAGTAAAACACAGGGCCCTTTTGCTCTTGAAGTCCCAGCTCATCCGGTCACGTTCTCCTGGCTGTAGGGTGTCTCCCTACAAATATACTCTAAGTACCCCAATACCATAAGATCTGATATTGTTAAGGAACAAAAGAAAGCCTGCCTGTGCAAGGTAACACATAATGAGTCTGAAAAAGCCTAGGTTTGAATTCAACCACTAAAATTCAATGGTTCTGTAAATTGGCTATAGAACTTCATAAAACCTTGGAAACACAGATGTATCTTTATGTTAGCTTTGCAAACAGTCTGTTGTGCTTACACGACTTTCTCCATTTTCTTTATTTGCCATTTGTGTTCATCCTATGTTTAGACTGCAATGACTTCAGTTTCTACTGATATTATCACAGCCGTAAAAACTTGTTCCTGGTCATGAAGAATAAAACACTAAATGTCTTCCCTTAAAAATGGTCTGCCTGGGGTCACTGCAGTCTGCTCTGTTACATTAAGTACCGTCCACTTCCAGCACGCTCCTTGCTGGTTCTATCCCACAGGCACCAGCAGGAAGCAGTTCTGCTCTTGGAAGCCCCTGAAACAACTCCGAAGAGAAGGTCCTGATTTTAAAGTCGTACTTAACTTTGCTCTTTGCATCTCTCAGTGGTGAAATAAAGAGCCCTCGTGTGGGTTATTCTTTCTCAAGATGGCGCTGCAGATCTGCTCATCTTGGAGCAGAGGGGGAACAGACGCTCCACTGGAGCGTGCTAATGCATCTTACTTTACTCGACATCTTTCCATTAGACATCACCAACCCTTGGACGTAAGAAAACTGTCTCCTGACCCAGTATTCAAATGTACAGACTGAGGAAAACCAGATGAAGAAATGACCTGTTCGAGGTTGTGTAATAGCTAAAAGGTGGCGCAGAGAATAGCGATCACTTTCATCCAAGAAGCAAGCAGAAAATATACTCGAAAATACACTTTTTTTAATGTTTGATATTTTATTATTCATTACCTTATGAAGCTCAGTTTCCAACTGGAAAGAGAAAGAACAATCATATACCATCCAACTTATTGAATATTACCTATAGAATATGTATGTATTTGTATTTTACATTAAAAAAAAAAAGATGGTCAGTTTTCATATACCTGCGCCATGTAGGAACCACAGTAGTCAATATTAAGTACAACTTTATTTTCTCAAGCATCTTTAGACCAGATCTTTTTTTTTGGCCGGGTGGCTCCTAAATACAACCGAGCTCCTAAAACAAACCCAAGCATGTGCATCTCCTCAGCCTCTTCAGCTAAGTTTGGAGAAAACATTTTACCTTAGAAACAGGATGTCAAGAACTAAAGCAAATACTGGATTAGCATTCAGGCAGTTAGCAAGAAAAAGGACTTTCTTGTCAATTTTGCCATTTTAATTGGTATTGTTGGTTGCTATAGAAATTAGTTTGTGGCCATGGGTATTGGAGGTATTAGTTCTTGCTGGCTCCTCTCTTTAAACACTGAAGATAGTGTCATGCCTGTGTTTATATGGGGTTTTGGACAGAACTGCAGTTTTACTTAAGCAAACAGACAGGGATTTAAAGTCCTTTGATTCCAAAAGAAGAGCATGGAAAGCAGGGGCCAGTGGTTCTCTGGTGGACTTCGGGAATTGTGTACAAGGAAAGCGAGGTCCTGCAGGTCTGAGCAACTCTGTGGAGTGCCCTGCATCCCAGCCAGGTGCTTCACAATGAACAATTCTGATCTGTAGCAGAACAAGCTACTTCTCATGACTCAGTAGTAAGAGCCAGCCAACCAATTAACCAAACAATATATCGATCAACCCAAACTCTTCTATTTTCTGCCACTGTTAGTCATCACAGATGATAACCACCATCAGTAGCATCATTTGAAAACGAAATACAATAACCTAACATTTAAGTGATGGACGAACAGCTGGACAGATGCTGTTGATTGAATCTACTGGAAACTTTGCGAGGTCAGACATGGGGACTGGCAATGTGTAGATCGACATGACTCTCAGAAGTTGGGGAAATATTAAGGAATGGAGACAGGGCAATGCATTAATTTATGCTTTCCTTTTGTTATGAAGTTTGTGTAAAATACTTGATAGTGTGTTTTTGCATTCTTCCCTTTAAGAAGGGAAGTGTAAGGGAAAGAGAATTAAGTGTGATTGTGTAGCTGAGGTGAGGTGAGGGTTTCAGGAAACCGCAAAGCAGCGGGGGAGGCAGGAAGGGCTAACCACGAGTTGGAAACTAGGCCAAGAAAGAGTAAGGTGAGAGTCAGGAGATAAATCAAGTTGCAAAAGCTATTCACATTGAAAGTCCAGAATATCATTAGAGTGAATTTCACATCAAAGCCTCAGGTTGATAAGTCTTGGAAAGCCATGAGTAAGTGGCATAGATTTATTCTAGCAAACATAAGCCTGAAAGGGGCATATGTGTACTTTAAGAAGATGGATATATAGGGGAATGTGGAGCTATCTGGACTGATTTTATGGGGACTAGGAAAAGAGTGAAATTACAGTCTTCCACAGGACTTATGTTCCTGAATTAGAGCACTGTCCAGTGAAAACTATACCCAAGGTCTAACTGGATAAATGCCTTAGCTCCAGGATGCAGTGGAGACTCTCTGGTTCCTGCAATCACACAACATAGGACATGTTCAGTGGGGCTATGCCTTTACCAAGGGCTCCTTCAAACCATTTCCCAATAGACAAGCTGAATTAAACATTCAACAGCAAGTTCCTTAGGACAGGATTGGGATTTGAGAGACCTTAGTAGGTAATGCACTTCTTCCCCACTTGAGTTCTAAACTGAGTAAGATAAGTGTAATATAAAGGCAAGTTCTAAATATTATCTGATAACTGAAGAGCTAATCATATTGGTTTCTATCTGTGTGCACGTGGGTTTCCTAACTCACCTTCCAGACCATTATTCTCCTTCCCCGAGAAGGAGTGAGGCATTAGAGCAGGGCAGGAAGCATCTCACGAATGACGCCCCCTTCACCTGGAATAGAGAAAGACTAAGGAAGAAGCACTCCTTCCGCCAACAGACAGAAACCTGCTATCTTTTGAAATTGAGAAAAAAAATAATTTAACTCTCAGTTACCTACCAAAAGTGGGCTCACTGAAAGCTTACCTCAGTAGCATCCCACAGACACTTTCAGCATCTACTCTCCTTTCTCTTCCTGGCTCCTTAGGGAAACCCTTCCTGGCCTCCATGATTAAGTAATGTCCCCATAGTTTTGCAGCAAACCCGGCTGTTTAGAATGCCAGAGTCTAGAGCTAGGCAGCTGGGGCTCCACACCTGCCTAGAGCTGTGTCAGTGTAAGTGCCTTAACTTCTCTGTGCTTCCATTTTCGCATCTGGAAGATGGGATCAATATACTACTTCCCTACTAATGTTGCTAGCAGCAATTACCATAAAGGCATTCACTGAATACAGTAAAACATGCTTTGGTGTTATCATATATCCTCTATTTCATACCACTTGAAAGAGCCGTAATTGCACATTTCTTTATGAAGGTTTGATAATGCCAGTTCTCCTGTAAATTTATGGACAAGGACAGTGTTCATATTTCCTACAACTGTATTCCCGGCATGTAGGGTAGGACCTGGCACACAGTCATTATGTAGTAAATATTTGTAAATGAATAAATCAACCCATGAAGCAATAAATGAAGGTTTTTATACTCCTAAGATCAAGGGACAATAAATACCTTAGGGGGAATTATCAGGGATGTGAATGATCAAGGACTTGGAAGAGAAAAGTTAGTATG
This sequence comes from Carollia perspicillata, assembly GCA_004027735.1. Taxonomy (NCBI): domain Eukaryota; kingdom Metazoa; phylum Chordata; class Mammalia; order Chiroptera; family Phyllostomidae; genus Carollia; species Carollia perspicillata. The sequence continues at coordinate 16,125 of PVKM010017101.1, forward strand.
AAGAGAGTAAGGACATAGAAAGGGGGTGGGGACCGTTGAAAATGCTTCCTTGTTCCAGGATTGTGTCCAGGGTAAGTTCTTTACTACTCCTATTATGTGACTGTTGTTTATTTTATGAATGTGCCAGGCTGGGAGGACTTTCTAGTCAACCCGGATATAGTGAAGAACCCAGAGTTCCGATCTAAAGGATGCCTAAAAGAGATGTGGCTGCAATGGGGAACCTGAAAGCACCCGTGCATTACACCTCACATATGCCTGAGTGCTGACTCTTCATATCAAAACATGGGGAGCATGACAGAGATAGCCAAGTCCCCTTGGGCTACTTCTTAGCACTGCCACCAAACCCAGAAATCCTCGTATGCAACCTCCTGCTTGAGCTTCAGAATTGAGGGAATCTCTGAAAATCTGTGTAGCGATGTAGCCTATGATGAAGGAAGCATATTACTTAGAAATGTACAGTGTGGCATGGCTTTGGGGGGAGGATACAAAGAGAACAAATGATTCATCAACAGATTTCAGACAATTTGGTCCCCCTCAGAAAGCCTGAAAAGAAAATATAACAAACAAAAGAGGAAAATGAGAAGGAGAGTCTGCCCAGGAAAACCGGGCCTTCTGTACCAGAAAGCTAAAGGTCTCCAGTAAGAAATGGGGAAAATGGATTGAAAATGGGGATGAATCATCTTAAATGGTATCCCAAGGAAATTGGTTTGCCATTTCCCGGAGGAAATGGGCCCCATGAAATGACTACAATAAAGGCTTTGATATAATATATGTGTTTTCTGTGTGTGTGTCCCTGTGTATTTTGAGCTTCAAATGCTGGTGGAAAACTGGCCATGGTTATGTGATATCTGACACACCATATGACACTTGATAGACAAGGTTGCTAGCCCTCTGGGACTCATTACATTCAGAAAATTCTTTTAGGGTCCAAAAAGACAAGGACTGGTGTCTTGAACAGTTCTCTCCAAAGGTCCGTCCGTAACTGGGCTGAGCTCTGCGTGAACCTGAGATAAAGACGACTTTTCTGTGACCAGACCAATTAATTATCCTCCTGCGCACTGACCTACTCAGGCCTCCTCTCTGAGTTTGCCCCCCTGTCAGGAAAGCATCCTACCCTTTCATCTGCAAAATTATTTTAAGAGTAAGGTTCCTATGTCAGGAACATTTCACCATCACTAACTGTAGTGTCTGAGAATTCCTAATGATCTCTGATCGCTTGTTGGGAGGACAGTGAATATCTTAGTTTCTACACGTAACAGCTCAGCCACTGGGAGGCACTCATCAAAGTGCTTCGACAAAGTAGCTTTCCATCCACTTTTAAAATAACCTTTGTTACACACATACAGAAAAATTCAGAAACTGTCCATGGGAAGCTTGATGAATTTTCCAGGCCACCTACACTCATGTAACTACCACCCAGGGAGCGGGCAGAGCACCGAGAGAGTGGCAGAGATGGCTCTCACGCCCTGGCACACCTGCCTCCCACTTCCCTTTTTTTATTCTAAGGCTCCTGACTTTTATCACCATCGAATACTTTTGCCTAATTTTAAATGTTATATAGATGGAATCACAATGTGTGCATTCTCTCAACATTATATTTGTGAGACTGTTTCCAAGTTGCTGCATTTATTGAGTTTGGTGCATTTTAAAAATCTTATCAGTTCCTTTTATGACTATTCTACTATTTATTCACTCATTCTACTCTTGATGAACATTTAGGTTGCTTCCAGCTTGAGGCTATTGTGAATAGTATTTCTAAGAGCATTCTTGACCAGATCTTTTGGGGCACAAATGTACATTTCCATGCCTAGGAGTGGGGCTGTTGGAGATGAAGGTATATGGAGATTTGTTACATAATGTCCAACCGATTTCCATGTTGCTGCACCAACTTACATTCCCAGAGCAGTGCATGAGCGTTCTAGTTGCTCCACGTTTTCACCAAAACATTTTTATTCTTTGTCATATTCATTTTCACAATTCTGGTGAATGTGTATCTCACTGTGGTCTTCATTTGCATTTCCCTGATAACTCATTATGTTAAGGGCCCTTATTCTGCACTTACTGGCTATGTAGGCAGCTTCTTTGTAAATTGTCTGTTCAACTGTTTTACCCCCCTCCTTTTTTGTTTTTACTGGGATGACTGTCTTACAGATTTATTTGTAGAAATTACTTTATATTCTACAAATCTTTGTTTGAATATAGGTATTGCAAATATCTTTTCCCATCATGTGGCTTGATTTTTAACAGTCTTAGATTCTTTTGATGAATAAATGTTCTTAATTTTGATGTAGTCCAATGTATCGATCTTTTCTTTATCTTTGGAGGTTTTGATTAATAAAGAACAATTAATTTTCTTCCCCTCATTCCTCCCAAGTTCACCACCATGGAAAACATGAGGAAGCCTCTTCTCCAAATTCTGAATTATATATGTGACCAGCTTTTCACTAAAAAAGGAACCAGCATATGCAAGCAAATGCCATTGAGTGGAAATGAAGATAAGCATCATTTTGCTACAGTAAAGGATGTAACAGTATAGCCTCAGAGGAAAGCAGGGTCTAGAGACAAGTCAAATGGGGTCTATGCCTTTTAAAAACCATCTACATTGCACATAGGTGAGATGAAATTAAAATGGATGCAAAGGATTATGCAGAAGGCAAAATGAAAATAGTTCCAGGGTGTGGACTGAGTTTGGGAAAGTGTCCTCTTTTGCCTTGATAGACGGCTGCCCGTCTCTGTGAGTTTTGTCCTTCGACCTGCCCCCTGGGACCCTGTGCACAGAGCTTGTCTCAGGGGGCAGCCACAGCACGGTGGGGGGACCATTTCGCCACCTCTAGGTCTAGCCCTTGTATTGGGTTGCGTGGGATTTGCCTGCATCTTCTTAGCTGCGTCCTTATTTTTCCTCTTTCTGCAATCTAATTTCCACTTTTCTCATACCTCATACCCCTTCCTACACACAAAATCCATCCCCAAATGAGTTTCTGTAAGCTGGATTTAGTCCTCCTTGTTTTACACACACAACAGGCACACGATATGTAAGTTGGCTGTTTTCTGTATTGCCCCGTCAGTGTTGATAAACATTGGTGTTTCATTAAATAAAGTCAGTTCAATGAAAAGTTACCAAGTGCTTGTCATGTAGAAGGTATTGTGGGAGAATCAAATAATGAATAGATGAGATCCCTATGTTAAGGTAGTTAAGTCTGACATTTGAAATTTTTCCCATTGCATTAAATTTTTAAAGTATTTTGGTAGGTGTTACACTTTTGAGAAAAAAAAACCCAAGTGAGGTAAAATGCCACATCACATAGTTAATCAATGGCACAGTCATGATCAGAAATTTCAGTTTCCTGCCCTACTTCTTTACTTCTGTGCTTATGCCTCTGATAGTCCAGGGCTACATCATGTCAATGTCATCATGGCTATGCTTGGTACCGACATCATCTTCCCTCTGCGACAGGAGATATGTTCTACAGCTACTTTTTGTTTAACTTTGTGTTCATATAATTCTTGGTTCATATCACCTTTTATGAATGAGAGTTCTATCTCATAAAATGCTACTGGATATCATTGTCAGACTTTATGCTTTCATTATCTTTTCTGAATTATGTGCTTCTCTTTAGAGAGGACTAGCAGGAGGAGAAGCCCACGTCGTCAAACTTAGCTATCTCCAGAGCATCTGACAGGGGATGCAGACTCAATTTAATATTTTGTGTTTCAGTTTTGAAAGTCCAGTTTCTGCATGATGTGAGAATCTATTTTTCACTTGCATTTTCTTTTTTTTAGGATTTTATTTTTATTTACTTTTAGAGAGAGAAAGGGAGGGAGAAAAAGAGGAAGAGAAACATCAATCAGCTGCCTTTTGCACGCCCCCAACTGAGGACCTGGCCGGAAACCCAGGCATGCGCTCTGACCGGGAATGGAACCAATGACATTTTGGTCTGTCGGCTGGCATTCAGTCCACTGCCAGGCTCACTTGCCAGTCCACCAGCCAGGGCTCACTTGCATTTTCAACATGTTTAAAGACCATGTCTCTTTGTTCAGAGACACCAGTGACTTCCAAAGTGGAGAGTACACATCCCAAGAAGTTCATAAGACTATGCGTAGAGTTGCAGGAAGAACTTACTAAAATTCTTACATTTATTATCTAACTCTTTAAAATGTCTATTTTTGCATACGTTCTATAACATATATATTAATTCATACATACACACAAGTATGCATGTATACATAAACCCTACATATACATTTTAAAATACATATTTTGGATAGTTTGTACTCAAACTATTTTAATTATTCAGTGCACAGTCAATAAAGTTTAGACACCACTGTCAAAGACTATGATTGATTAATTAAAATAATCAATCAATATAAAAAATGGGATGGCTAATCTTGGCCGTGGCATAATGGAAAGAGCCTGAGATTCCAAGTCAAATGAACCTAATTATTAGCAAAGTCATATCTTTTATTTCAATCTATTCTCATTTGCATCAAGATGACAGCATCATAAATGCAACTGAGATACAAACTCCATTAAGGACTTCTGGGTCCTCTGAGAGAGACACCCGGAGGGATTTGGTATATTAAAAAATAAAAATTGGTAATAAGGAAGTGGCCAAATGACGAAGTGCTAAATTGTGCTGCTTTTGTATACAGAAGTATTTGGAGGAAACTTTTACTAGTGTCCTCTAAATATTTTAACATGTTTTTAACCCAATCCAAACATCTAGATCTCTTTATTCAATAACTGTCAGTATATGCGAATTGGGGCTTCTAGGGGCTAGGTGTAAACCATTTACATTTAATCCCTAGCTCCAAGCATAATTTGCTTAGAAGTGCATTCCATTTCTTTCCTTCCATCTACACATTCAATGGTGTGCTCTACACAGCTACAGCCTTCAGTTCCAAAATCCCTAGAGTGTCAGGTGCCTGATGAGAAACAGTGCACTGGTCAGAGAACCTAGCTATTTGTGGTAGTGATAGGCATTGCCCAAATGAATCCCGCTGTTCTTCAGGGTTCCACAGAGATCCACACAAGTAACACAAGTGAAAAGCTCCCATTGGTAAAAATCAGGATGACCAAACTTTCCTTTGCAATGACTAATGTGCCTGTTTTTAGCCATCAAGCTTTGATTCCTAAGCCTCAGGTTTCCTTTTCCTTTATACTTCAAGCCCTGTCTCTAAGCACTGATGATGTTGACAGTTAAATTAGATAAAATCAAGATGGGATGAATTATTATACAGAATGAGTAACCTAGATGGAGTATAATCTATGAAATGGTGGAGGTTTGGAAATGCACTTAGGGCACAGAGCAATTTTGTGTGATCTCAGTCTCTAAACTGCAAAATAGTTATGGAGAACAAACACAAATCTAGCCACAGGTCAGAGTATCAAAGTCTTGGTTGCACAGTCCTGGTTATCACGTACACACAACACGACTTTCTGATGTTCCACGGCCTGGTGGGGAACGACCACAGGACTGTTGATCGGGAAGGAAAGCCCACTTTGGTCGCCTCCGAAAGGTTTCTGTATGGACTTACCACCTGCAACGGTCTTCTCAGTGCCTTTGTCACTCAGAACACAAGGGCTCCCCACAGATACATATTTTGTCTGAATTTTTAAAGCAGAAAACCAGTGAAAGAGGCTTTTCTTTTAAATTGGGGTTTCTTTAAAAACTAGACAAGGATAAAAAGGACCTATATGTACACACTAGTATGCCACTGCAGAAACCAGAAAGAGAATCACTGGCAACACACCCTGGGTAACACCCGTCCGGCGTGGTGCTGGAGAGTGGATGCTGAAATCAGACTGCTTGGGTCGATATCCCAGCTCTGCCCCTTGCTGGTTCTGTGACCCTGAGGAAGGACCCAAAATTTTCTGTGCCTCAGTTTCCTTATCTGTAAAGATGACACAGAACTTCTTGCCCTGTGGAGGCATCACGAGGATTAAATCAGTCCATACGTGCCGAGTGCTTCGATCATTCCCCAACGTGGTAAGCGTGGTCTGCGTTCATCCTGTGAGCACCATTAGCTCTTAAACAGAGTTGAAAAGATTCTGTGAGAAGGAAGGCAGGACACATGATTTTGCCATAGTTGGTGACAGTGAAATATTGTTTGTTTCTTCCCATTACCTGAAAGGTAATCTACTAAAGCGAATAAATTCAGAGGGTCCTAAGGCCCATGACGTGTTTATGCTGAGGGAAAAGCAACGACTGCATTCCTAACACGCGGTTTTTCTTTTGACTTTGAATTCTAGGGTTAATTGTTTTTCTAATTTTATCCAGTGCTTTCATGATTTCCAGTAAAGGAAGGTAGTTGTCAAGTCACAGGTTTTTTAATTTCACAAGCCTTGCCGTTCACTCAAGGAAAAGGGGGTTCAGATGAACTTCACAGGCATAGGCAGTTGGAATTCTCAAAGAACAAGAGTGACACAAGAAAACTGTACTTGCAATTTGTTAAGTGAGCAGTTAAGTGGGTACCTGGCATCTCAGGAATCCTGGAGCTACTCTTGACTCTGCCCCTGCTGGTTACATAATCGAAAAAGGCATAGTAAGTTGAGGAGTATGAAAAAGCCTTTGGAGTTCACTTAATTTCATTTTTTTCTTATATAAAATGAAGAAGCAGTTCCCAGCAAGTAAGAAAAATCATACAATCTGAGGGACCTGTTCAACAGAACACCTCACACACTTGGATGTGGGGTCTGAGTGTGGGCTACTGCAGCACAGGCTGGAATATGTATGATCTTGTGTAGAGAGCACAGAACAAAGCTCAGTGAGCCGAGGTATTTTGACGTTTTCCACATCCCCACCCCTTTATTAGCTTCTTCATCCTGCATCATCACTTGGAGACTGAAGGATAAGACCAGGGTACTCTTGTCCCCAGGGACATTTCCCCAAATCTTCCCCGGCAGAACCCAATGTCAAGGGAAAAGAGTGCGTGTTACACAGAACCTGATAGGCCACTCTCCATATTTCACAGTCTAAGTGTCACATCTTGCTAACCTCTGTTTGGGATCAATTCATGCAGCTTCTAAGCAATTTCCTTTTCGTCACAAGTCATTAACTCCCATAATGTGATTATTCCTAGTTGTCTTAAAATAACAATGATACTAATACTGTCATGTTGTTTTTAATAGAGACGTCATCTGTGTTTGTGCAGCATTTCAATTCAGAGCTCTATTGCCCTTAAACTGTTCCTTCCTTAATTTGCCCATTCATCAAAAGTTCCCCCATTTGTCATCTGTGCCGCTGGTATCTGCCACAAGCAATTTAAGACTAGCTCTGGAGGATGACAAGAAAATGCTGCTATCTAAATACAGTAGTGCATTAGGATCTTGAGATGTGCAATATTTAGGTATATTATGTAATATGCTTTACAAGATCAAAAAGAGAAATTATAGTTTGGGAGTTCGTTAGATTAGCACACAGCCAAGAATCATGGCTTCTGTGCCTGGCTTTCCTACAGCTGGGCTGGTTGACCCCAGGAACATTCAGCAGAAATCCAAGTGGACTGTTATCCCCTCACGGGGGTTTATTGCTAAAGTGTCCTCCTCTCTCCCTTGCAGCCTCCCAAATCCGCAAAGACTGTGCCGGTTCCCCTGGAGGTAATATCACTCTGTTGATGAAGGAGTTTTGCCAAAAGTCTCGGCAAAATGGAGTCATACATTATATAACTGTTACATTTTGACAGCCCATCTCGTAGGCAATACAGGATATCCCAGTGAGAAACTACACCCCAGAATGGTGACTAATTTAAAGCTGGAATAAGTTTCAGAGGTCAGTCACATTGTGGATGAGAGGCTGAGACCCACGAAGTCAGTGACCTTCCCAAGGTCATTCAGCAAGTTAGTGAGAAAACCAGGAGGCAGACTTGAAATCTCTGGCTTGCAGTCCACTCCTCCAGGTTGCCTCTTTGATCAGCACAGTTATTCATTTTACAAACTTGGAAAAACTTTGGTAAGCTTTTACATATGTACGTAACTCCACCGGATGGGGCGGCCCATGGCACGGCGGCAGTAGAGGTGAGGCCCTGCAGCTGGCGGAGCCGAGTGTTCACTTTGGCCTCTCTACTTCATAGCTCTGTGCCACAGAGCAACTCAGAATCCCCATGCTTGATTTATCTATGAAATGAGTGTTGTGGGTTCTAAATGGTTTTATGCATGCCTAACTTGGTGTCTGAGATACCTAATTTTTTTAGACTAGAATTCATAGAAGCTATGAGACAAAGAAGAAAATTTCTCTTAAAAATATTTCTCTGAATAGATATAGCACTTAGTGATCTTTGTAATTCCCAGCCAGGATGTGCAAGGATGTTAAGTAATGATCCCTGATCTCAGATATCCCCTAAAAACATCTAAAACCCAGATATTTCAAGTTCCAGTTCTTTGTGTGTCTGCAAGTACCAATGTTCTTACATGCTGTCTATTTCTGTAAACACCCCAGTGTGATAGAATTCGAGACATGGGTGGGCCCCTGTGCCTCTCGTGGGGGGTTGGGGAGGGGCGCAGAGAGCCTAATGCTTGAAGAAATCTATTGTGAAGTTAGAAGGTTGTGGTTTCATGTCTCATCTCTGCTGATCACTCTCAGTGTGGCCTGGAACATGTTGTATCAACTCTAAGCCTGAGGTGCCCCCTATGAAAAAAGAAACTAATAATAGAATCTACTTTATGGAGTTATGGTGATAAAGAAATGAGTTAGTAGATATAAAACATATCACTTGGTACCTGGAATATACTAAGTCCTCTAAAATGATAATCATCATTATTAATATCTATTCCATCTCCTTGATTCTTCAGATATTATAACTACCACCCAGAGGTTTCAGCAACCTGTCAAGATCACACAACCAGTTCATGGTAAAACCAGAGACATAACCCAGATTTCCAGCATATGAATAGGAGATTTATTATTGCCTCCAATGAGAAAAAAAGTCAGCTTAAAACTATGATATAGTTCATTAACACTGTGAAACAACAATGCTCGCTCTCAATTCTAAAGAGTACTACAGCGTGTGTGGGGAAATCGTGAGTAGGAATTTTTTCACCCAAACTTGAATAAGTCCTGAAGAACTTGCCTCAAAGGCTTTCCACGTCATGAATTAGGATAGTGGGCTAAAGGAGTCCCAAAGATATTAAATAATATTATAGTGTAATGGCTCTCTCAGGGGGATCTTGGCTATAAAAAGAAATAAAACGTCTCTTATTGATAAGGAGATGGAGCCTCAAGAGGGAAATATAAGTTGAAGTCCACACAACCAAGGCTTATAAATTCATTGTTACAGAGTCTCCGAGGGTGGAGGAGGAGAAACAGGGTTCGTTTCTGTATGTCAGAGCGGTGCTTATTCCCCAGACGATTACATGATTCACAACACTGATGAGACGAAGCTTCACAGAAAGAACAGAGTTTGCTTGGTTAATGGGTCTGTTGATACTCTGACATTGTTTGGCTATTTATTGTCATAAAAAGGGGTCTGGAGCAGTGGTGTATGACAGCCACATGGCGCTGACTTGCGAGATGTGAGGGTGCCCGTCTTTTCTCAAATCCGTGCTCAGCGATACCGTGTTGGTCACTTGAAATCACCGGCACGGGAGAACTTACACCGTGGAAACTGGCCAGCGCTCCAGACTGGAGGCTTTCCCCACTCACAGGGCTGAGACTTACCTTCTTTACTCTCTTTCTGAAAACATTCTTGTCACATAGCAGAAAGGGAAGAGAGCGGGTGAGGGAAAGCCCGACTGTTTTTTAATAGGTAGCCTCCCAGTACTCATGTGTTGTATTTTACAGGTTTTTTTTAAAATGTGCTCCCCGAAATAAATTTTGAAAAATCTTTTCAAAGTTGAATTTTCCATGGCTTATTTATCTTGTCTAAAACAAAACATAAAAGCAAATCATACTGGGGGATGTAAATCATACCAGTAGATGTAAAAGGCTCAGATAATAAAAGTTAGAAACGGAAAAGGTCGTGGCCAGGAAAATTTCTTGGATTTCTGCCCTTTTGATCATTGAAGTCTGGTGAGTCAGGAGCTGGGAGAAACCACAGGGTCATCAATTGAATTGCAGACTCTCAACTGTTGGGGCTTCAAAGAAGCTCAATAAATAACACGTCATGCCCC
>PVKM010017102.1:0-26224 GCA_004027735.1 Carollia perspicillata
GTGAGTCTGGGCAGATATGGACCAATATCCTGGAGCCAATCTTCTTCCAGCTCCCACGCAGGCACTGTAACTTGGGGGACCTGCCTCCCACTTATATCTTGGGGGGAAGTGGCTTCCATCCCCCTGGCTCCAAGCATGGCAGCAGCTATTTAACATATCCAAGTGACCCGACAAAGGCCATTCATATGTTAAATGACCATGCCATGGATTAGCTGCAAGGCTGTGCCTGTACAAAACAGCCTTGCATGCCCTGCTCCATGTGTCCCTTCCCCCAACCACACCTGTGGGGGAAGGGGTGAGGACATCTTATATGTCTCTCCCATATTTCCTAGACACCTCGAGTTCTGGGCCCCATTCCAAAACCCTTTCCGGGGGCCCCCCTCTTGGCTGCACCCTGTATCATCCCCACCTGTTCTGCCGGTCCACCCTGGCCAGCCCTCCCAGACTCCAAGATGCTGCCCCAGTGGTTTCTGACCAGTCACTCAGTGCTCAGGGTGAAACTACCTAGATATGAGTCTTAACTAACTATACTGTCGTCAGAAGGCAGGAGTCAGGCTTTCAAGAGCTCTGTCAACTCAACTCCCAGTGTCATATTTCAGCCCCAGGCCAGACAGCCTCTGGTAATTTAAATTCTTCCCCTTCCCCTGGTAGCTGGTAGCTGGTAGCTGAAGCAAGTTAAAGTTCAGTGGAAGTGTCTCTGCCCTTTCGTCAGCGAGGCAGCTGTCAGCCTCACTGAGATAATGCTTTCCCTGCTTCCAGAGTTCTTTGGGAGACGCATTGTACTACTTTATTATTTATATGATTATTTGTGGTGTTGTTTTCTAAACACACATAAGTGTGCCCGTAAGAAAAGGCTAGAAGCGTTTTCATCTAAACATGATCTCTCTTCTTGGATATCCAGGAAAAGGGCAGATTTACAATGTTTCCAGACTTCAACATTCACATTGAGGAAAAAGTCCCTTTCTTCCCCCTGAACATGTACGTCCACGCACCTGAACAGAGGCTCGCACGTGGAAGCCCTGTCTGAACCTGTCAGGATCTCAGTGTGCCAAGTACTTCCAGCAAAGCAGCTGAGCTTGTGGTGAAATCTGACACTGAAAACCACAGGCACACATTTTTGATGTTCTCACTTGATAACCTATTTCTGAAAGTAGGATAATGTGGTCAAAGGAATTTTTGATTTTAGAAAAGTGTGGTACTCAGCAATGATTTAAATTAGCTTTGCTGTGAGGGGGCCCCTGCTGCTGAACGCAGTGATGCCCTGCATTGTTCTAGCGTTTGTGTTGCAGTATGTGAAGGAAGCCTCTAGAATTGTTCAGTACGCACCCTGAACAGCTACACCCAGCGGCCCTATAGGACCAATGATAGCCAGTGTATGAGACTATCAAATAGCTTGCAGATACAAAGTCGTTAACCAATAAAAGCTAGAGGAAGTTGGCTCTTAGCTACGGTTTTTTGTTTTTTCATCTTTAAAAAAATGTTTTGATGTTAGCTATTTTAAAAAGCTTATGGTTACTCATAAGTGTAACTGATTTTAAAACTCCTGTGTATCTTAAGGTAAATCTAATCTTTATCACTCACATTTCATTTATTTAATGTTTTCTCTAAAATCTCTTTGGTGCCTTATAAGCTTTCCTCTGTGCTCTGACTCCTAAGTACTAAAACTTTCTCTTTGGTGCAGAATGCTGTCATTTGGTGGTTACTATAGGCTGGCACTGTCCGACAGAACTTTTAAGTGGCGATGGGAAAATTCTCTGTGCTGTTTAAGAAGGCAACCACTGACAACATGTGACTGTTGATCATTTGAAATGTGACTAAAGCAACTGAGGAACTGATCTTTAAATTTTATTTAATTTTAACTAGTACAAATTTAAATAGCCACATGGGGCTCTTGGCTACTAAATTGGACAGTGCAACACACTGTTAGGCCCAGTACCATTCATGATTCCTAATCCTACTGAAGCCGTACTGTCACAGTCCGAGGGGACCCTACTTCAGGGCAGCATGTGACTTTGCTTTGCCAGTAAAGTGTTTCATTTTAAAGCATAGCCTTGTTCCTAAAAAGCCCTATATATAGAGAGAATTTTTATATCAGAATATGTTTTCCATTTAATCCTATTACAATCTCAAGATGGCATCACTTAAAAAAACATTTGATTTCAGCATGTAATAGATTTGATGGTTGAGAAGACTAACACTTGCTTTAGGAAGATTTTGATCTTTATCAATGCCTTGTCTACACATGTGTACTTTTCCTAGTTTGCATCCAAATTGACTAATCCAATCATGATGAGCACCGTTAGAAGTATTCCTCTATCTAAACACACCAATGTCCTGGGCCTGGGAGTCCACGGTCCATTCATGCCTCTTTTGCACTTCCTGCATCTTTGCAAACAAGGCTGTAGGTAGGGGCTCAGAATTCTGTGATTCCAGTGGATACCTGCCCCCAGACAGGCAGGTCTTCCCTTCCCCTCTGTTTAGGTCCTAGAGGTCAAAAACATTCGAGAACCAATGCTGTGGGGATAAAACAGTCCTGAGTGTGGAGATTGGGAGGGTGGATGGCAGCTCATTCAGCAGTGCAGGCCCTGACCTAGCCAGCCTGCTGCCACACTGGGAGGGGGGACGAAGAAGACCCAGCTCCTGCTTCTTTCGAGGAGTCTGTGATCAGTACTCTAGAGAGGGCTGTGCAAACGCTGCAAAGCTGGGGAGGAGGAAGAAAATTAAAAGTAGAAGCCATTCACAGGGGCTCCATTTTTTCCATTTGGGGAACTTTCTGACGTGATACTATCAATCTGAGAAATCACGATCACTTCCCAAACAAAGAGCAACAAATCCTTATAGTAAAGATAGGGGAGTTTGAGAACTGCTCCCAGGCATGTAATCCCACCTGATGACACCGGTCACCCATGTGACCAGCAGAAGCAAACTGACCTCCCCTGAGTCTTCCAGCTACAAATCTCTTATATAAGAACCTCAGGTTCCCTTCCCCGCGCCGCCCCCCCAAGAAGCAGAGTGAGTAATTTTTGTCTAACACTCTACAGTTATTTTAAAAAACGCCTTGTTTAAAGTCTCAACTTTATACTCTTAAATAAAATGCTTCTAAATCACTCATTCCTTTTTCTCTTTAATAGTGATACATCACTGTAAATGCTTCATCAGGGTGAATGGTTAATGAAGAGGGCTTTGGGGTAGCATAATGCTCCCAAAATATTTGGGTTTCTTGCAGCTTTTCAGGTGGCATTAAAAAGACCTATTTTACAAAAAGTGTGCCCCTCTCTCTCACTGCAGCACTTATTAACTAAAATGTTCTTTCAGCATGCACACTTTTGAACGCTGCCACCGGAATCTGCCTGCTGCTTGAATATTTTAGGAAGAAAATTTACCGGAGAGTTAAAAACTCATGATTGTAAATATTCAGCAGGCCCTTAATTTATTGTCTCCAAATAGCTTTTGTGATGCGGAGGACATGTTTTTCTGTCAGCTGCTCATTATTTATCTTAACATATAAAACATCCTCAGAAATATTCATTGCATGGAAACCTTACCACGTTTGAGTGGATTAAATTTACAAGCCCAAATTAATGCTATAAATTACATTTACATAATTCATTTCTCACTAAACAGTTATTTATTTAGCCCGCATCTCGGCTAATATGTATGTTTAAGAAAAAAAGCAGTACCTGTACTGTTGCCCACGTAGTTAATTTAGTCTAAGTAGAATTTTAGAAGGCATCTCAGTGTTCCTTTGTATGGGCTCTCCCCCGCACTTCCCCCACCGTCCGACCTCTGAATTTTGCAATTAAACAGCACACATGTGTGGTCTGCTGCGAGGAGAGAATCCTGCTAAACAAAACCCAAGCCTCCCTTATTTTTGCTTTTCAGAATGTTGTGTGATGTCTTTTCAAATCTTCTATTACTTGTGTTTTGATAATTTTGTGCAAAACTGAAAAGAAGGTAAGAGACGAGTACACTGGGTTGGAGGTCAGAGAGAAACTTTGAAGCCAGCAGCTGAAACCCAGATGGATTTGAAATTGGCAAGGAAGGCAAAAAGAAGCAAGAGCTAGCCACTGGGTTAACAGTGCACACGGGACCTCAAAGAGCCTCAGATCTTTCCTTTTGCATTTACATCTGTTTTCACAGACGAGAGTGAGGGCCATCAATGCATTTGCTGCTGTAATTTCAGGTTTTGGAACGTGTTGAACAATATGCCTCGAATCACGCCAATAATTGAAGGGCCTTTCATTATTGCGTGTTACACCTCTAACGATGTTAGTGGTGGCGAGGAGCCATCGCCTTACCAGGCTTGGTTTTGTGTGGCTGGCACCAAAACAGGCATTGTTCGCCTCAACTTCTCCCCTTTTTTTTCTAGTAGCCTATTTAAACCTCTTTGTGAAGAGACCCAGCTGCTTGTTTTCTCTCAAGATAATGACTGAAAACTGTATTTTAAAAAAATCATGGGGAAAATGATTTCTGGAAGGTCTGTTTCCTCTTTCTTTTGCTATCAGCTGGCTGATGATTTTCAACAATCTCAGGGTAATAAAAATGCATTTGAATACATAGACCAAATGTGGAGTTTAAATTACCCCAGAAAGCAGAAACGACTGCCCGTCTTTTCACCTTAATGGGTATTCTTTCTTTCTTCCTTAATATTCTCTTTTTAAAAATTGAGGTATAATTTACATACAGTAGTTATGTACAGATTTGAAGCATACGGTTTGCTGAGTGCTGACAAACCTATAGTCCCATGGAACTACCATCCCTACCAAGACACGGAACATTTCCCTTACCCTAGAAAGTTACTTCATTTCCTGTCCGGATCCAGAGCCTCTCCCTAGAGTAAGCTCTGTAAGGATCGTTATTATCATATGTTAGTTTTGTTTGCTTGTGTACTTTCCATAAGTGAAATCATACAGTATGCATTCCTTTAGGCCTGGCTTCTTTTCACTCAGCATATTTTTGAGGTTCGTGTTGCTACGTGGGTCTATGGCTTTTTCCCTTTTATTGATGAGATGTACTTCATTGGAAGGATGTACTATAATTTGTCTATTCTTTTGTTTGTAACCATGTAGATTGTTTCCAGTTTTTAGCTATTTTGAATAAAGCTGCTAGACCACTTATGCATAAGGTTTTATGAGGACATTTGCTTTCATTTCTCTGAAGTAAATACCTCTGTGTGGATTACGGGTAGGTATATGTTTTATTTCATAAGAAACTGCTAAAGAATTCTCCAAAGTAGTTGTACCTTTTTCTCTTTTGATGAAACAACAAAATAAAACAAACAAACAAACAAAAAACCATAGACACATTGAAAACTGAATTTGGTGAATTAGACTATAACATGTATGAGGCAAAAAGTGATAAAACTGCAAGAAAGATGGACCGACTATCATAGTTGGAAACTTTGACATCCCTCCTTTGAAAATGGACAGATCCAGTAGGGCGCATATCAGTAAGGACCTACTTGATCTCAGCATCACCATCAATCAACTGAGTATAGTGGCTATCTATAGGCTACTTCGTCTAACAACAGCAGAATACACATTCTTCTCAAGCTCACATGGAGCATTCAGCAATATAGACTACGTTCTGGGCCTGAAAACACACCTCAGCACTCCTGAGAGAATTGGAATTAAAATGTCTGCTTCAGACCAAAGGAATTTGATGTGGACATGGGCCTGCAGTGTCCGTGGCATTATGGAGGAGATGAGATACATTGACACGGACTACCGAGTTCTGTGGAGGGAAAGGTATGGCACGGCTACTCTCTCAAGAGGAGAGCGCCCAGACCCTTTCCTTGACAAGCTTTTATTGGCTTTTAGTTTGCACAGGAATACAGGTAAAGCTCACTAATCACTGTCAGGCAATAAGAGTCAAACAATTGATAGCATACAAAGAACTACAAGGGCCTATTCTGAGTCGGGGTCTGTTAGCTAAAGGGCTACAAAACTTTGGGAAACAAACTTATTTTCTGCTCAGACCCTTATCATTTAATTAAGAGCATTCTTAGCAAAGCAGGTTTCATAGGATTTTATATATTCTTTCTTAGGTCTGATTACCCGGGAGCCCGCCCTTTCCAGCACAGGGCTGCACCGCCTTCTGTCATTGTTTCAGGCTTAAGTCAGGGAGGGGAAGTAAGGCAGCCAAGAGATTAGGAGACTTCTCACAGACAGAATGAGGACTCAGGCTATGTCAAAGCCGAGGGGTGAGGGTCCATCATCCCCTTTTTCTATAGCCCACCAAGTCCTTCCCTGGGTGCTCCCCATGATCATGCCTGTCTTAAATCGTTCCTCCCTTGAGGAATCTTATTCGTCATTGGTTAACGGATCAGGCACTGGGGGCCAGGCAGGATGAAGTAAAAGGAGCAGAGGTGGCACCCCTGCCAGGGAGATAAGCTTTGTCTCCTTAGTGGCTTATGGTCTGAAGGTTGCTCACTCAGCCTTAGCCATGGAGGGGTTACAGCTTCTGAAACCAGGCAGGGCAGTTTCCAACAGGAATTAAAGTGGAAATCAGTAACAGAAAGATAGTTGGAAAGTCCCCAAATACTTGGAGATTAAACAACTCAATTCTAAATTACACATGGGTCAAAAATAAATCGAGAGAAATTTAAAAATACTTTTAACTAAATGAAAATACAACTTATCAAAATTTGTGGAATGTAGCAAAAGCAGTGTTTAGAGGGAAATTCATGGCATTAAATGCATATATTAGAAAAGAAGAAAGATCTAAAATCAATAAGCTAAGCTTCTGTCTTAGGAAACTAGAAAAAGAACAAATTAAATCCAAAGAAAGAAGAAGGAAAGGAGTGAAAATGGGAGCAGAAATCAATGTTGTTGAAAACAAGAAATCAACAGGAAAAATGAACAAAATCAGAAGCTGGTTCTCTGAAAATATTAACAAAATTGATAACCTCTAGCCAAGCTAGTTAAGGGAAAAAAAGGTGAGGACACAGATTACTAATATCAGAAGTGAAAAAGGGGACATCACTATGAATCCCATAGACATAAAAAAAGATAATAAAGAAATTCAGTGAACAACCTTATGCCCACAAATTCAATAACCTAGATGAAGTGGATCAACTTCTTAAAAGACACAGTCTGCCAAAACATACAAGAAGAAATAGAAAATAAGAATGGGTCTCTATCTATTAAAGAAATTGAATCAGTGACTAATAACTTTTTCAAAACAGAAAGCACCAGGCCCAAATGGATTTGTTGGTGAATTCTATCCTATATTTAAGGAAGAAATGATACCAATTCTCTACAATCTTGTTCAGAAGACAGAAGCCAAAGGAATACTTCCCAACTCATTCTGTGAGGCCAGCCTTACCCTACCACCAGAACCAGACAAAGACATTACAAGGAAAAAAACTACTGACAAATAATTCTCATGAAATTAGATGCAAATGTCCCCTATAAAATATTATCAAATTGAATTAAATAATGTATAAAAAGAATTATATATACATTATGACTAAATAAGATTTACCCCAAGTATGCAATGTTGGTTCAATATCCAAAAATTATTTAATCAATCAACAGGCTGAAAAAGAAAAATTACATGATCATATCAATAGATGCTGAAAAAACTTTTGACAAAATCCAATGCCTACTTATGATAAAAACTCTAAGAAAACTAAGAATAGGGAGGAACTTCCTCAACTTGATTTTTTTTAAAAAACCCTACAAATAGCATATAGACGAATTGATTCTAAAGTTTGTATGGAGGAAGCAAAAGACCCAGAAAAACCAAGTCAATATTGAGGGACAAGAACAAAGTCAATGGCTGACACCACCCAACTTCCAGGCTTCCTGTAAAGCTACAGTAATCAAGACAGTGTGGTGTCGACAAACGGATCAGTGGGACAGGATGGGGAGCCCAGAAATAGACCCACATAAGTATAGTCAACTGGACTTTTATTTTTTGACCTTCACCTGAGGACATTTTTTCATTTTTTTTTTAGAGTGAGAGGAAGGTGTAGGGAGAGAGAAAAAGAAACATCGATTGGTTTCCTTCTCTCATGTACCCCAACTGGGGATCAAACCTGCAACCTGGGTACGTGCCCTGACTGGGAATGGAACCTGCTACCTTTTGGTGTACTGGACGATGCTCCAACCAGCTGAGCCACTCTGGCCAGGGCTCAGCTGATCTTTTACATAGAAGTGAAGGCAATACTGTGGAGCAAAAACATTTTTTTTTCAATAAATGATACCGAAATAACTAGATATCCAATAGACACAAACATTACACCCCTCATAAAAATTAACTCAAAATTGATCATAAATCTAAATGTAAAATGCAAAACTATGAGACTCCTAGAAGATGACATCAGAGAAAAATCTAGATGACCTATGATGATGACTTTTTAAGTACAACATCAGAAACAAGATCCATGAAAGAAATAATCAATAAATTAGATTTCATTAAAATTAAAAACTTCTGTGAAAGGCACTGTGAGGAGAATGAGAAGACAAGCACAGAATGGGAGAAAATATTTGCAAAGATGTATTTGATAGACTGTTTTCCAAAATATACAAATAACTGCTACAATTCAACAATAAGAAAAAGAGCACCCCAATTGAAAAATAAGCAAACAACCTGAACAGACACCCACCACAGAAGTAATATAGATGGAAAATAAACATATGAAAAGATGCCCAACTTCATATGTTATTAGGCAATTGAGAATTAAAACAACAACGGATACAATGCCCCTTTCATTTTTAACTTCCATGGTGCAATTTTCCTTTTCCAAGGGATGAAGTCTTAAATGTACCTTCCAAGTGGTCTGTCTCAATAGTTTGGAAAAACCACCACAACAGGCCTTTAGTCAGGAAGCAAGAAACCCTGCTTTGTCCTTGTGGAAGATAGGAGTACTAGGAATTGGCTGGAAGGCTGGGGTTCTGAAGCTGAGTGGCCTGGTGGGTAATGGTAATGGCGTGGGTGTTTTAACATGTTGCTCTGCAGATATGCTTGCTTTGGGGGTGCTGGTGTCAGGAAACATTGCTTTCCTTTGTAAAAATTTCAACAACTCTCTGCTTCTTTCCTGTCTGGGGGAAGTGTGTGTATGAATACTGAAGTTGCAGCTTCCAAGAGTCGGGAGCTGAGAAAGTTGGAAGGGGGTTCACTCTGGAGGAGATACTGAGAAGAGGAACCGTGCTGGGTTTGATCACACCAAACCTGGATCTCTCAACCATATTTTAGAAAACAGGATAGAATCCTCTGGAAATATATTGTTTTGTTGAAGGCCAGAGGGAGTAGGGTGCAGGGTAGGGTTTCCTCCCTGTGAGATTGGATGTGGCAATTGTCAACCACCCTTGTAAGGAAGCAGGACTTCGGGGCAGAAAAGGGGCTCAGGAGGCAAGTCTTAGGCTGGAATAAGGTGAGGAGGGGAATTCTCCTCTCTTGTGCACTGTGGATGTTGATGCACTTGACTCTAAAAGAAAGGGTATTTGAGGATGCTTCTCATGGGGCAAGGTAAGCTAGTACTGTCTACTTGATGTATGTAAGAATTGGGCAGACCAATTTTTGGAAGACTATCAGGGGACTCTGGAGAACCATATCTACTGTCCAGCTTTGGGTTTCTTTTTTGTTATAATCCCTCTCTGTAAACTCCAAGCCCCCATGAAATGCCCTTAAACATTATGGCTTGATTTCTGCATTCACTGAGAGAAATTCAGAATGGGACAGCAGAAAAGAACGGTAGCTGGACGGAAGCAGGTCCAGGGACTACAGGGGAGCCTTCAGCTGCAGCCAGAGCCTAGGCTGCAAGCAGCCATGAAAAGGGCATCGTGGTGAATGAAATGATTCCACAGGAGTCCCAGAAATGCTGGTGAGCAGGAAGCTGGTGGAGGCACTGAGCTCCCTGGGGCCAAGTGGATAGGAACTTGAGGCGCCATCATTTTTACATAGTATATGTAACCTTATTATGTTATTTAAAACTAGTGAAGCCTGAAAATTTGAGCTAGCTGATGTAAGGAACTGAGACTTGGTTACTTTGGTTTATTCTTGCTCACTATCTTATCTAAGGAATGGGAACAAGGCTGCCCGCTGCTTGAAAACTGGGAGTAAACCCTGATGGAGAGGAACATTCTGCATTCCTTCTCTAAAATTAGAGACACAATGTAACACTCTCCTTCTAATTAGCTACAAAACACTGACATCAGTGTTCATGCTGTGAATCTCAATACAGGTCGCTCCATTTGTGCATTTGCACCGTCCTCTTGATTACCAAATACCTTCGCAAATAGGACAGCAGATGTTCCCTCTCACAACTTCAACGAGGCATCTGCTCAAATCGTTTGTCTCCTCTAACCCATTCAATCGCTAAGCCCCAATATTTGTCCTGACATCTGGGAGCTGGCTCTTTGCCCATCCAACAAAATTGAGTAACACGGAGTAATTTCTTGGACTAAGTTGGTATTCAAAGGGTGAGGGGAGGAGAGCTGAAAATTGTCTGAATTCTTCCTAACGAGATAAATATTCAATATTAATTTTGCCCATAATCAAAGTAGGAGTGATTTTTTTTCCCTCTGGGTGACAGGAGTGATTAATTTTTATTTACCCGGTTTTTATTTGCTAATTTAAAAAACATATTATTCCTAGAACAAGCATTGAAAAGTTTTCGATGATCCATTTAGGAAACGCTGGTCTAACCCACCTTTCTCAGTCCTTCGCTCCATCTGAACATCATTGAAAGAGGTGAATGGACAGTATGGCGGCTTCTCTCTCTTCCTCCCTCCCCACACAAACCATTCTCCATTGACAGGCAGCCCCTGTTTCTCCACCTTGATGAATTAAAGCTGGCTTGTGATTTGCTCCTGACAAACAGAATATGGTGGAAGTGACACTGTTTAACATCCAAATGAAAAGACCTGCAGCTTCTGCTGGGTCTCCTTGAACACTTCCTCTCGGGAATCCAGCCACCATGCCAGCAGTCTGTCTTGACACCACCGTGCAGTAATGAAGCCCAATCTAGCCATGTGGAGAGGCTGCTTGGAGGTAGCTGCTCAAGCAGCAACCAGCTTTTCCAGCCCAGCTCCTAAACACAGGAAGGAAGAAGCCTTCAAATGACACTGCCGTCCAACTGCAACCAAATGAAGGATCCCAAACAAGAACAGTGCACTCAGTTGAGTCTGTCAACCACAGGATGCAATAAATAATACCTGGTTGTTTTACTCCACTAGGTTTTGTGGGGTGGTTTGTTTTGTGGCAATAGCAAACTGGAACAGTGTCACTAAGAAACAAATTTAAGGGATTATAGTTTGTATTTGTAGTTGAAATTCTCAGTCTTCTGTTCATTTTTATGCTACATGAGGATGGCTTAAAGAAATGCCAAGATTTATGTTTTGGAATAGCATTTTACTGGAGAGCACTAAACTCACTGATTTTATGCTTGAAGTAAATTCAGATTTGGGCAAGTGTGTGTGTATGTACAATAAATTGAAGAAACTGGGACAGATCTCGTCTTCACGAGCTGCTTTCGGTGCGATGTCATTTGAAGGAATATAAAAAGCTGCCCTAAGGTTTCTCCTTCCATAACCCTGATCTTCCCTTCCCCTTTAATCCACTTTCATTTCCTTTTATTTAGGAGGGGTAGGGTGTGATTTCCTGGGGACCCCACAACACCTGGGCTGGTAGGTCAGTGAGATCAGCTGAGCTCTGAAGGGGAGTCCTAAAAGGGTGCATGGAGGAGCTGCTGCATTTTCAGGGAAGTTTAAGCATCTGAAAACACATTGGGAGTTAGTGTGAAGGGGTCTGGGTGAACTTCAGGCATTGGGTTGAGACTGAGGGTTTGGAAAATGCTGAAACAAACTTTTCTCACTTCGAAATTTCATGAAGAGCTAGTCTTGCCTAAAGCTATTGTCATTTTTGGGGGTGGGGAGGGGATCACTTTTTATATTCTAGGTACAGTGGTCAGCACTTTACAGGGATTATATCTCCTTAACCCTACCATGGCCCTATCAATAGGACAATTTTGAGAGTGAATAGTACACTGTTAGTAATTATACTTAAATCATTCTAATCATTATAAAAATACCCTATGGTCTGGGACTGACCCAGGCCAATCTGGACATCTGGTTACCCTACTTATGAGACAAGCACAGTTATTACCCTGGTTATAGAGATGAGAAAACTGAGGCTTCGGTAGGTTAGGATGCTTGCCCAAGGTCACACAACTAGGAGCAGGATTTGAATTCAAATAGTCTGGCTCCTGAGTCTATAGTCTTTGCCACCACAGCTAAGATACTTTATTGGCATAACTATTCTCTAATGCAGCAGTCAGAAACTGGCAATCTATAGGCAAACTGACTCAGATCTGTTTTGTTTGGCATTCATCTATTTTTTTAAAACTGAAATTGAATGAATGGCTTTGGGTGAGACCTGCCCCTACCAGTGCACCTTATAGTTTCCCTGCCTAACACTTGTTCCACTAGACTCTTTCACAAGTGCAATCTCTGGCCAGGTCCTGAATTAACGCATTTCCCAGCATTCTCTATGTTCCACTGCCCCTCTTGCTGCTTTCTGCTCATGGGCCAACTCTCTCTTGTCCACTTACCTTTTTAGTCTCTCTTGTGCAGTGTCATCAATCCCTTATCTTTCTTTTATTTACTCCTTTTCACCTTTGTGGGAGAGCCTACACATGGCTGGACTTTCCAATTCTGTTCCAGTGAACCCACCTAATATAAAAATGTCTGCAAATGTTAGCTGGGCATGACCTCCATTTCACACAATCACTCCAACCAATGCACATGCAGGTAAGAGACAGTAGCAACTATTTACAACAGGGGTGTCAAGCTCATTGTCACCAGGGGCCATATCAGCCTCATGGTTGCCTTCAAAGGGCGGAATGTAATTTCAACTTCTTAACAGTTAAGGAGTTGAAATTACATTTATACAGTCCTAAAATTATTCTGGCCTTTTGAAGACAACTGAGAGGCTGATGTGGACCCCGTACATCCTTGATTTAAAATAACTGTTAAGACTTGCTGAGTGTATCCTTAATATTTGAAAAGTAAGATTAGGAATCCTTAAGCAGTATCACATATTTTTAAGTGTTTATAAAAATTACATGGGTTTTTAAAGATTTATTCTCTAAGGAATTTTATTCATTTGGGGATGTTCATTTCTACAACTAATCAAAGGTTTAGAAGTTTTAGGCAGGCAAAAATGGCTGAATAATGTACAAGAATTCTTTAAAACCAAGAAGAAATTCGAATGTAATATTAGAGGAGAGAGCCTTAGATTTCAAGATCAAACTTTTATTTTTCAATTACAAAACCAGATAGAGAACACCTTGACGAAAGAGAAGAGTGACTGGACATGAGCAGAGGAGGACGCATCGAACAGACACACCAAATGCAAATGGTCACCAAGCTCTGGTCAACATGGGAGCGTCACTTGGGAAACTCATGTCACAGCTCGAAGCTCTGTAAAGAACTTGGGAACTGTTCTCATCCTTCACCTCTTCTGGTAAAAGTACTGTATTTTTCAGACCATGAGATGCACCTAGGTTTTAGAGGAAGAAAAGAGGAAAAAAATTTTTTGAAGCAAAAAATGTGGTGAAATATTTAATAACAGATAACATAATATTTCACCAATGTAATGTAAACAGAACTCAACAGCAGCATTAACAACCATTATTCCTCTCAAATTTGGGGGTGGTTGGAGGGGGAGAAAAAAAGTGCATCTTATCGTCTGAAAAATACGGTATACCTTTCCTACCTAAAAGATGACAGCTTCTTTTACATGAAGTCTTCTCAATGCCCAGCAACACGTCACCGGAACAAACATTTAACAGAATCTGTGAAAATTTCCAGAAATCTATTTAATTACAAGCTTGCTCAAGACTTTGAGCATTGGGTAAATTAAGGGTGTGTGAGAGAAGGATGAGATTTTTAATTTACTCGCGCTGATGGTCTCTTTGAATTTAGTATATAAATAGGTAAGTAAAATGTGTGGATTTTTATTAATAACTAATAAGGTCTGTTAGAATGAGTAGTGTGACCCCAAGTCTAGCCAATCGATGTCTATTATGTGCACATGTCAGCAACTGAAACTCTATTTTTGGGCTTTACAGGTAAATAGAAGAGGGTTCTCCATTCAGTAACTTAGGTACAATGGGGCCATGAGGAAGGATGGTGGTGGAGGGAATGCTGCTTTGCAGATTTTCAGCTGAGGAAGCGGAGAGAGTCACACTGATGCTGTCCGCGCACCACTCAGCAGTAGGTAAAGCCTCTGGGTTAAATTAGGTGACCTCTGGGCTGCCTTCGGACTTGGGAGTTCTGCGTTTCAGTGGCTGCTCAGCTGTTTTCGCTGCCTGCTCTGGCATCAGGCCGTTTTCACCTAGGAACTTAGGGCGGCTCAGGGGAATTTCATGACACATTTATGGTTGAGGTCCAACTTGTTATATTAGCTTAGTTCTGGCTTATTCCACATTAATAGGAGGTATTTTATAAATACAATCAAGAGGGAGAATTTCTCAAAAATTTTATCTAGTTCTCTCCGTGGAATCCATATAGAATATGATTTCCTTTGGACCCTTAGCCTACATTAAAGAGGGCAGTTCTGAATTTTGACTTCTCTTTCCATCCCTAATTTCCAAATGTTTTTCATTGACACAATTTTTGCTTTTCCAAACCCAGCCCTCTCCATTTGTAGAGGCATCTGTTCTTTGTTGCACTAGGTTAGTGCACAACTACCCACCTTCCTCTGAAAAGTTCTCTCTCTTAGGATTTGAATAGTGAGCTCCCATCTTTCAAAAGAGCTCACACTCGAGCTGTTTATTGGTCCAAGGGTGGGTGCTGGCCCATGAGTGGCCAATTTGAATCCTTCTCCACACCTTCAATAGGAACCAGAAACAGCTTCAGGTTTTCTTTGATGGCAAAGCTGGAAGATGTGTCTGAGACTTGTGACAGTAATGTTTCCTGCCATGCATGATTCAACCATTTTTTAAAACCTGCCTAACACTGTTAAACTTTCGGAGAGAGCCGTCTGACAGAAGGAAACTAACGCTCGAAGAGAAAAACGTAACATGCACACACACACTCTCTCACAGGTCTACCAAACTGAGCTCAGTTTCAGGGTTTGCTTCTCTGATTTTCTTGCTATCATATAAAAACTTTCTACTAACATTGAATAAGGTAGTTCAAGGTGAACTTCTGGTGCTTAGATCTAAAAGTGATGATGAATAATATTAAATTTTCCAAGTAAAGAGCATAGATTCTTCAGTCGTTTTGCTTAAGATCCGATCCTGTCTTTCTTGACTAACTCTGACTTTGGACAAGTTACTAGTTTAATTTCTCTAAGCCTTTGTATATTTATTTGTGAATGGGAATGATGTCGGTCCCTACCTCATAGGATAGTGATGAGCACCAAGTGATATGACATTGTTTCAGTTATTTATTGCTACATAACAAACCACCCCAAAACTTGGTGGATTAAAGCAGTATCAAACATATTTATTTGCTCATAGTTCTGCAATTTGGGCATGGGCACGGTTAATCTCTGCTCCATGGGACTGAAAGATTCAAGGACGCTATAGTTACAGGTTGGGTGCCTCAGAAGGGTATCTACAAAGATTGGCCACTGGCGGGTTCTCTTTTTCTCTCCTTTTATTGTCTTCAGGCTTCAGACCCATCTGCCATGACATCCTTATCATAGATGCCATTAGATATTCAAGTGCACATGCCCCCTGATCTTGTGGTTATGGAATTTGTTAGTCGTTATTAACCTTAAAAAGTCAGTTCTTTTCTTTCAGAAATAAGCATTCCAAAAGGTCAGCTGGGTTTTTAATTAAGAGTGAATCTTTTTTTGCAGGTTAAATTGTGAGCCCAAATGCCTTCGTTGAAGGGATCCCGCAGCAGTCAGTCTGCAGTAATTAGCACGCAGGAAGAAGGCTCAATAGGGTTGGAAGTTTCTTTTACTTTAATGAGAGGAAAGTTCCTGCCTGCGAATGACACTGCAGCTTCTGACTCGGAGTGGGCGATGGAGAGTGCTGTGTGCTTTCTGTCTTGCTCACTCTGTCCTTCTCTTTTTTTCTCTTCTCTTTTGCTTTCCTTTCTTTGGTGGCTCTCTCCTCCTCTCCTTACTGGGGGAAGGAGATGGGAAACCTTCCTCCTCTGCATCCTGTGGAGAGCGTCACAGCCCATGTTCCTGGGGGAGGTTGGGGGGGGGCTTCATTGCTAATTCCGGCTCTACTTGTGGACCTACTTCTCCTGCCAGTTTCTAGGCATATGTTTCAGTCCTCCTGATTAATCAAAGATCAAACCCTAACTCTTTCTTTTGTAGGAGAGAGAGAGAAAAGGAAAGAGAGGGAGAGAGATTGGGAGAGAGAAAGAACAAGCAGCCCTCAGGACCCCTACTGTGGTGGTCAAGGGGAAATTTGGGAACATTATTTTGTGTCGCTTGTTGCTGTGATATTGCATTTTCATTTACACTAATGAGGTCAAATTTCCTTTGTTAATAAATATATGTGTGTAAAAAGAGTAACTCAATTTGGAGAGAGGTTTTGAATGATCAGTTGTTCAGGCAATGGTGCTAATAGTAGCAGATAGTCTGCAGACATGACAAGAACTGAGTGGTGGTCACATGGTCAAGGAAGTGGCAACATGGAGGGAGGCAATGGCTGCTCTGGTGCCCGCAAAGACGAAGTCTGCATTTTCTGGGGGCTGAGAGCCTTTCACAGGCAGAGGACGGTGTTTACTCCACGGACCCTCCTCTCACAGACTTGTGTTTTGAAGGCCACAAGTGGCTCGATATTTCTCCTTTGCTCCCTGACAATCATTGTCTTGGGCGTTCGCCTGCGCTATTTGTGCTTGGGAGAAAGTGAGGGATGATCCGGGCAACTTCACTGCCAACATCACGCCAATTCAGGCACAAATACCCGCTCCCTTAGGCATCCACCCCAGTGTCTCAGGGGCTAGTTACTTCTCCGACTGAAGGGTAATCAGCAACTGTGCCTGATTCAGACACAAGTTAAAGGCACTGGGGAACTGGCCCCGGGTCCAACTTCTCCAGAGCCTCTTCTGCCCCCTCCACAGCTGGACGTGCTGCTGGAGAGGGTGGATGGCTAGCCAGAGACAGCTTTACTTTCCATTGCTTATGCGGCAAGTATCCTCCCAGAAAACTTGTGTATGTGTGTGCACACACATATAGACACACATATATTTATACACACTTTGTCCAGAAAAATCCAGCTATTGTTAATATAACAAGAACAGTTCATGTGACATTCTTCCATGGAAACTATCTGGATGATTCAGAAGGCTGAAGCTAAGGGCAACTGGTGATTGGCAGCCATCACAACAACATGCTCGCTCATGCATCATGTTTCATGCAGTTTTCTAGGGAAACGTCAAATCACCCAGGTGACTCAACCTCCCTACAGCCCAGATTTGATGCCCCGAGACTTCTGGCTTTTCCCAAAACTAAAATCACCTTTCAAAGGGAAGAGATTTCAGACTGTCAATAAGATTCAGGAAAATATGATGGGGCAGTGGATGGTGATTGGGAGAACTGTGTGAGGTCCCAAAGTGCCTACTTTGAAGGGGACTGAAGCATCATTGTCCTGTGTACAATGTTTCTTGTATCTCATATCTTCTTCAGTAAATGTCTCTATTTTTCATAGTACATGGCTGGTTACTTTCTGGACAAACCTCGTATATATTCTTAACAATTTCGAGGCCTGGGTTTTCAGCCATACCATTAGAGGATTATTTCTTGCAAGCTTCTCTTCTAGGGAAAGGGGATCGATGTCCTTTGCTAGCAGCAGAGGCCCTTCGGTCTAAAGCAGCGTCCTCACCACTCCAGTGAGTGCTGGCTCATGTCCTCCTGCCAGTGTCTCTATTGCTTTGCCTGAGGAGAAGCAGGGTGGGGAGGGGGGAACTGACCCTCCTCTCCTCTGGAGCCCTCCCACCCCACCAACAGCCTTCAACCAAAGACGGACAGGAGCTGGTATATGA
Organism: Carollia perspicillata; assembly: GCA_004027735.1. Taxonomy (NCBI): domain Eukaryota; kingdom Metazoa; phylum Chordata; class Mammalia; order Chiroptera; family Phyllostomidae; genus Carollia; species Carollia perspicillata. Next base: position 17,961 of record PVKM010017102.1, read on the forward strand.
GTACTCCAGCCCCTCCACTCCTAGGAGGGAGAACTCCGCGGTATGGACACACACTGACCCTGTTTTCTCAGCTGGATTAAACTATTCACACTTGAATCCTTGTCTTGGGCTTTGCTTCTGGAGGCAACCTGGTACCAGACATTCACAAATTGCTGGAATAAACTAAGCCCTCCATTTTAATCTTCAAGATGCTTTTTTAATGCCCTCAGGTTGGGAACAATATCCTAAGTGTGGATGTTGTCTTCAAGAGTTGACATCAATTAAGCTCTAAGATGTTTTATTGCAACAGATATTTTGAGTAAAACTCATGACAAAGGACATAAGCATCCATACATTGGTGGGCACACATACGGTGTAAAGAGAAAGAATTAGGGCTGCCGAAGGTGCAAACTAGCACTGACTTCATCAGCTCCTGCTGAATCTGGATGTTGACCTTCAGCAAACCTGACTCCCAGAGGCCACGGCAGTCAGAAATGTTTGAGGCAGGATGAATTTTTGTTGCGTGCTTTTCTCAGCTCATGGATAGCCAATTTGACAAAGTGGAAAAAGAAAGTCATGTTGCAGCTTCTAAAAGAAGAAGAGATATAAAAGAAGACTTATCTAAAAATAAGTTTACTTCCCAATGGAGAGCTTCCTAGAGAGACTGAAACTTGGAGTCAGGAGGCCTAGCCAGCCCGTGCAGTGTTCTGCATACTCCCACTTCTTGACTTTGCATGTCATTCTCCTACCAGGAGGCCCTCAGGAGGCGCTTCCTTTAAGACATGGCTCAAACACTGCCTCCTCTAGAAGGTCTTCTGGGAAGCAGATCTGTCTTCCCAGTGGAGATATAGGTTGTTAAGACCATGAAGGATATGAGATTTTACACTATTTTCAAGTTAACAGTTAGCCTAGCCCAATTCTATGCCTGTGGCAGAAAACAGGAGACACATAGATTAGAGACAAAGGATGTCATTACTCATAGCAGTAGTAGCAGCCATAACACCAGCATTTGTTCCTCGAGACCTAATTCTACAAAGAGAGATGAAGAAGGTCAGATGTCACCCATTGATTGTGTTGTAGGAGAGGAACCCTGAGCTCGGGAAGCCTGAATCTTTTATAATGAACAGTAAGCATGCCTGCCCTTAGCTCCAGAGGGAGACAATGGCTCTATCTTCCAACAGCTGTTCACCAGGCAAACATCCCTGAAACAATAGTTAGGAACAGAGAAAGCTGTGTCTCTGCTCAAAGATGTGCAGAAACATGAGAGACCCATGGGAAGTTGTCTCCATCATAGATTACACCTGACAGGACTGTTATAATTAAGCCAATAAGCAGAATAATGGTTAAGATCACAGACTGCATGACTTTGAATCCTATTAGCTAGGATTAATCGTATTAACTATATGACCTTGGGTAAGTTATATAATTGATTGGTGCTTCAGTTCCACCACTTAATAAAATGAGAACAGTAGTACCTCTTGGGTGCTTATGAGAATTCAAAAAATTAATATTTACAAAGTGCTTAGCATAGTACCCGGAACATAGAAAATATGAGGTGTCGGTACCATGAAATAAGAAATAGAGATTACACTGCATTTCCTGGTGGCCTGTGGCCAGGACCCATGTTCTTTGTTACATTCTCATCGAACTCACTGAGGTGCCTCAGGACGTGAAGTATGTGATTTCCATAAACTTGGAAATTTGAGTGTGTTTCCCTCTTTCACTGGCAGGTATAATGGGCATAATCAACATAGGAGATTGAAGTTTAAAATTTTTAAATATGATTATGTATCATGCGTTCACAAAGAAATAGGTCCATCTTATAGATGAATCCTCTCTCCACTTAAATGTAACTTTTTGCCTCTAAACTCTCTGGCACTTTGTGCTTTTCTTTAAAGAAAAAGATTTTATTTATTTTTAGAGAGGGGAAGGGAGAGAGAAAGAGAGGGAGAGAAACGTCAACCTTTGGTTGCCTCCCAAGCACCCGCTACTGGGAACCTGGCCCGCAATCCAGGCATGTTCCCTGACTGGGAATCGAACTGGTGACCCTTTGATTTGCAGGCCAGTGCTCAATCCACTGAGCCATGCCAGCCACGGCTATACTTTTCTTATATGCCCTGGGTTAGTGTGTGTGTGTGTGTATGTATGATCACTCCCAATAGACTTTAGAAACTTCTGAAGGGTGAAGGCTGTGTCTTGCTCTATTGATTTGGTGGAGCAAACAGGACAGATGCTAACACTGTGCCAGGCACTGAGCAAGGGCTCAGCCACCACTGAGTCCAATGGAAGAGTCACTCAGCCCTCATAGTGGTCTCCTTCCTGGCCTGGGGACTGCAGAAACCAGAACTGTGCCGCTTGGGTGGTGGAAGCCCTCAGCAAGGATGTATTCAAGGCAGGGAGAGGCTTCTCAAAGACAAATCTGAGAAGGCTGACAGAATCTGGTCAGTTTATTTGCACCCCTTGCCCTGAAAGTGTGACATGTGTGTTGAGTCAGGTGACTGTGGGAGACAGGGTCGGTCTGTCTTTGGGGCCTCATACTTCAATTCGGGAACAGAAAAAGTGGCTCTAGCAGTGCTCTTTGGTTAGCATAGAATTCTGCTCCTGAGAAAGTCAAGTTTATGGTCAGCATCAAGTTTGGTTTTTAGGATGCTTGCAGGTAGCGTCCACTAGCTCTGAAGACACAGTTTCCACAGAGGTCTGTTTGTCTTTGCGGTGTCATAAAGAGGGTCATGGTCAGGATAACAGTTACGAAGGACATTCTTCCAGCCTGCTGCCGTGTGGCTGTCCACGCATAATGTGCATTTAAGGCAGGGCTGAACAACAGTATTTCCTGTTAAACGGACAAGTGCAATTGCTTTGGGTTCCTTGTGCAGTTCCGAGTGCGTGTCCTGGCAGGGGCTTAAGAGGCCCAGACACGGATGTGCCTTGAATCAGCCAGGAAGGTGATGAGTAAAGCAGGGCTCCCTGGGGGTGACCACTCTAATCCCAGGCTTCCGAATAACCCATGAATTAAAAAAGGTTGGTGTGAAACCCAGGTGGCAGCTCTGACCTGTTTTTCAGGTCTCCATTTGGAAGCGGAGCAAATATCACTGGAATGTCACAAACCACAATGGTAGCTGGCTCTGGAAGAGCTGGAGGAGGCTTCTGAAGAAAACAAGGCCAGGGGTGAGTTCAGAGGAAGCTGATGGCATGGAGGGGCTTGGACTTGCTGGGAAAGGAAGCCACAGCTGTGGTGACAGAGAGCTGCAGGACATGCCAGAGATTTTCCAGGCAACAGCCATTCTTGAATGTGAGAGCCTCAGGGTGAGGAGATGCTGCAGGGGGAAAGAAGGGAGGTGCAGCAAAGGACTGGGATGTGGAAAAGGAAGCTGGGGGTGGGGGGGGTCCTGAGGCTAAAGCCTTTTCTAATGCTGAGTCTTAACTCTTTTAAGACTCTGGAGTGATAAAAGGAGGAGGAGAAAATGGCAGGCCCCTTTTCATACGCTGCACATGCAATCTCTTATTTAAGAAAAGGTTAGTGAGAAAATAAAGCTCTCTGATAGAAACCTGGTTTTCATACACCTTTTACAAATCTGATCTGTGATGAAAATGATCAGGTGTATGAATGTTAAGAGTCGTGCAGTGGGCATAAATAGTTTTGACATCCATCCAGATAAGTAATTCTCTTATTGGTAAACCGTCTGCACACTGTCCACCATGAAAGCTAAGCCAGGGGTTAGAAGATGAAAAGAAGACGAGGTGTAAGATAAGTAGCTCTCAATGATGGAGGGAATAACCTCTACTGTGAGTAGAAAGAAGCAAGGAAATGAAGGACAAGCCTGAGTCATAAGGGTCAGGGCTCCCACCGGGCTTAGAGTGGGGGTAGGATGAGGGGAGGGACATAGGGAGAAGACAGAAGCTCCTGAGACATGTGTGGATGTTTACTTGTGCCCTGAAGGGGAGGTAGGAGGGGTACAAAAATAGGGCAGGATGGCAGGGACAACATTCTGGTTGTAAAAGGAAGACATGGGAAGACAAGTTCCTTCCAGGAACTCTGAGCATTGACAAGGTGGACTAAGGTGGTATCAGTCATCACTAGGAAGAGATCAGTAGTTTATGCCTTAAAGGTAGAGGCCGTGCACTCATCTCTGGAGATGGGAGGGTAGAGACAGGGAAGATTTGCTGATGGATTATGTGGGGGGTGTTGAGAGAAAGAGAGGAATCAGGGATGATGGCACAGCTTATGGTCTGTGTGTTTGGATCAACAATGGTTATTTGAGGAGGAATCCGGAGTTTGGTTTAAGAGTAGATATCCTGGTGGAAACATCATGTAGGTAGTTAGATAAAGGAGTCTGGCATTCAGAGAAGTCAGGACTGGGAATATAAACTTGAGAATCGCTAGCGTGTAAATGGTGTGTGACATCCAGGAACTGGATGGTACCATTCGGGCTCAGGTGTAGTGACAGAAGAAAGGAGTTTGAGGACTGAGTCCAAGGGCCTTCCACCAGTCAGAGGTCAAGAAGAGGAACACAATCCAGCCAAAGAGAGCAGTTCCCTACGTTTTCTTCAATAGAAATACAACAGAAGCCCCTTTTACTGCTGGTATTTGTAGTCAGGGCTAATGCCCATGGCATAGATAAAACCAGCTTTATCCTTTTAGAGTTTGAGAATTTGAAGACGCTAATCATCCCATGGTCCTAAATTTCCCACAGTGTGGGTCATGGATGGTCAGAAGTGAACTGGAAAAGAAGACTCAAGTGCACCAAATTGGACCAGTTCTAATCCTTGGTTTGTGACACCACATATGGGCATTGGTACGTGAAAGCACTCTTTTATCTATCGTTTAATATTTTCATTAAAAAATAGCATGAAGGTCACTCACAACTAAGAACTAGTCAGAATGTTTCCAGTGATCTTGACTGCTCCCAGGCGACCAGGCCCTTCATTTTATGTCTCTCCTTTTCTCCCCGCCCCCCACGTCTTCTTCTCTTTCTTTCATGTATAAACAATGTATTGTTTAGCTCTGCTTTTTAAATTTTTATTATAGAAAGTTTCACATATTGTAAATAAAAAAGCAGAGAGGATAGTATAATAAACCCCATGTACACATCTTTCTGTTTCAACAATGATCAACTCATAACCAATCTTGTTTCATCTCCACCCACATCACCCCATTTTGAAGCAAATTCCAGATAACATATCATTTTATCCATAAATATTTCAGCATGAGACTTAAAACACACATAATTATGATCACATCTAAACATTTTTAGTAATAGTTTTAAAATATAACTAAATATTCCATTACTTCTAGAGTCCCAACTGTCTCAAGAATGGTCACATTTAAAGCCCTGGCAGGTGTGGTGGTTGGAGTGTCATCCTGTAACTGAAAGGTTGCAGGTTTGATTCCCAGTCAGGGCACTTCCTTAGCTTGCGAGTTCAATACCCAGTCTGGAGTTGGATGTGCGCCTCCCCTGGTCCAGGTGCTTACCATCCCTGATCCCTGGTCTGGGTACATATGGGAGGCAACCAGTCGATGCTTCTCTCACATGTGATTTATCTCTCTCCCTTCCTCTCTCTTTAAAAGCAATGAAAAAAAAATGTTCTTGGGTAAGGATAAAAAAAATAATGAATGATCACATTTATGAAAAAATTAAAAATGTGAACTCTGACTCAATAATTAAAGATATTAAGAAATGACTGTTATTGTGTCTTCGATGTAATATTATGACTGGATTTGTTTTTGGTTCTTTTTAAGGGTTTTTATTTTTTAGGTATATACTGTATTTGTATATCTACATCTACTCAGTGTGTGTGATATATCTATACTGACATATTTATGGATGAGATGATATCGTGTCTGGGAAATGCTCTGAAATAATACAGGAGTGGTGGCGGCGAATGGGTGGGATGTAGTGGAGATGAGATTGGCCGTGAATTTATCCTTGAAATTGAGTGACAAGTATGTGGGGTTTATTAAACCTTTGTATGTGTTTGAATTTTTCCACAGGACAAAAATGAGTGTGAAGAACGCACGACTGAAAAGAACATTCAGGTGCACAGCTCCTTACGCACATATGGGAGTTTCTTCGGGGTATAAACTTAGAAGTGCAGGTTCAGCTCTGCTGGCCGGTGCAAAGTTGCTCCCCAGAGTGGCTGGCAGCCTTTGATGGAGACCAGCACAGAACTCCGGTCGCCTCACTCTGAGGACAATGAGTCCCCCTTTCTGTGAGCCTTTTTTGCATCTTTGTGGTGTGACTCTCTCTGGGGTGAGAAGGAATGTGTTGATTGGTGCCCCTACTCCTGAGGGTGACAGCAGTGTGATAGGACACAGCTGGATCAGGTTAGCAATTTCTGGAACATGAATACCTGCCTGAATCTACCCACTGTTTCTTTTCCTATGTTTGAGCCTTAGTTTTGGGTGTAAGACTCACCCAGTTTACAAAAATCTGTACACATCTGCTGTTTTTGTTTTGTTACAAAATAAATACATGTTTATTGCAGACATTACAAATAAATAAGAGACAGAAAATAAAAATCAGCTTAACCTACCATAACTGTCAATATTTGCTATTTACTCTCTGTCTTTTTTCTTTGTATTCTATATTCTCTTGAAACATGCTTTCTTCATTTAAGATGTTTTTTAATGTTACTATACTACATTTACATATATTTTTTTGATGGTGGCATAATATTTTATTGTCTGGAAATGACATCATTCACTTAGGTAACTTCCAATTTTTAACACTTGGACCATTCCCAATGTTTCCTTACTTTTTTTCTCTTTTTGATCATTTTGAAGGACTCAGCGCTGTGACTTGTCTCCAAAGAGAGCCAGCCCCATTGTGAATTATCAGACACGACTGCTTCATGGGGAAACACACAGCACATACCACCCAGTGGAAACTCCGGATCATTAGCCATTTGATATATGTGTTTTCTACCCTTCATTCTTCTTCCCGGAAGGGGCCTCTTCTCTATTCTTTTTCTTCCTCGGACAGTTTACAAATGTCCCCCATGACGTCTGAAGTTCAGAGTTATTCATCTCTGCGTACTTCCTCAGCAAAGGAGAGTTCTGTAGTCAGCAGAACTATCTTGAGACAGCAATTCATGGAGCATCTATTTCACTGAGATATGTCCCTTGAAAGTTTCACCAAGTGATTTATCGAAATATTATACAGTCTATAATTATTTCCTTGAGGTAAATTCTTAGGGGTGCAATGGCTATACCTGGCAGCATTAAAATGTGAAGAGTGTTGATGATTGTTAGGAATAAGGTGCATTGATTTGCTCTTGGCCTGTGCTCCTGCATGAGTGCTGGTTTGATGGCAGTGATTAACAGGCTGAGACCTGCAGTCGCATTTCTCAGGATCCCTTGTCCCTCTGTTCCCCAACAGCTTTCTCAGGAGCAAGGCAGTCAGAGTACAGTCAGGAGAATAAAACCAGTGTGAGTGGTGTGGATAAGGGGATTTGTTATAGGGATTAGACTTTACACAGTTGTGGAAGAGCTAAAGAAATCAAATTCTGGAAAGAGATTGGTTAGAGTATGCGAGATAAATTTCCAGCCAGGGACCATGGAGGCGAGCTGTCTGGAGACTGGCCTGAAGTTGTTGTAGGTCCAAACAAAGGTAGACAGTTGGGATGAAAAGCTGCTTATGAAGCAGAGGAAAATGGAAAGTGGGATGTATAAGGGCTGTGTCTGTCTTTCCCTGCATCCAACCCCAGTGAGGCTGGTGACCTGAAGAAGTTGGTGCCTTTCACTATGGAGCTATTCACGTGCCTGGCGCAGGACTAGAAGATGAAGGAGGTGATCTGGTGGGAGCTGAAGGAACTGCGTATCTGGTTGCTGCCCGAGGCTAGCAGGATGACTCAGCGGATCAGCAATGTGTGTGACCAGTGCTGAACTTCAAAGCTTAATGGCAGCTGTTTAACTCGGAATTTCTAAATCTTATGCAAATTTCTCTTGTGTACAATCCTAGCTCAGAATCCTGTGGGGAAAGGACTTTTGGGGAGCACAGTTCCAGCTTAGCTAAATTGACACAAAATAAAGCCACCACATGTCGTGCCTGTAGGACTTAGTTGGTGCCAGCACAGAAAAGTGAATTCCAGTGAACCTGGCAAACATTCACTATTGCCTGGAAAGTTTAGAGATGGGCTGGGGTAAGAGGTAGCAAAGTCAAAACATTTTGCAGATGGATAAAAAATTTTGTAGAAGTGAAAAGAATATCTGCACTGAAGACAAAAGTCTATCAAAGAGATTACTGAACCAAACATTCCCAGGTCTCTTGTTGGGAACTGCCCTGCCT
>PVKM010017103.1:0-26305 GCA_004027735.1 Carollia perspicillata
TTTTACATACATTATTTTATTTATTCTCACACCCGTTTTCCTGATGAGAAAAGTAAGGTTCAGAGAGGTTAAGTGACTTACCTAAGATCACACAGCTAGTAATTAAGAGTTACTAATGAACCCACTTCATTTTGACTCTAAAGCCCAGGTTTTTTCCATTACACACTATGCCTTCCTAAATACAGTAAATGTGATAATCTTTGGGATTGGACTCCGAGTTAAAAATGTCTTTCCTGGACCTTCTGGAACTCTGTGACCCCAGATAATTATTTTTTGTCCACATCCCGCCAAGTGTTTTTCACGCTTGTCTTCTGCCCCAGCCAAAGACACATTGCAGCTTTGTTCCAGAAACCGGGGTTCCTGGCGTGGGCAGGGTCTCCTGCCGTGGGAACAGGACCACTTGCTCTGCTGGTTCCTTCAGCCCTTCCTCTGACCCTGTTCCTCCCCCTTGTCCCAGCAGGCTTGTCAGGCAGCAGCTGTGCAGAGAGCTGGCCTTGCCAAGCTCCCAGTGAGGGGCCTTCAGTCAGAGGCATCACATCTGACCCTGGTCCTCTGAACTCCCAGCCCCCTTCTGGGTTTTTCTCTGTTCTTACTCCCCTCTCCTCCCAACTCAGTCTTAGTCTGGCCCCCTCGGGGTGAGGGAAACTGCCACATCACAATTTGTCTTCCCAAGCCCGAAACCGTATAATCACAGGACTTGTGCACCCCTGCCAGCATGTGGGCACTCGACAGCTTCCCTGGTGGCACGTGGGAGTGCGGTCCGGCTGCACCCTGTGCGCTGGCAGGTGGGCAGAGCTAAGCTCGGGCTTGGGAGAGGATGCAGAGAGCCCCCAGGCAGGTGAGCACTGCTCCCAGACTCACGGCTCTGGCCCCAGATCCCCGCTGCGCAGGCTCAGAGCTGCTTGTAACTCGCTGAGTGAGTGGGAAGGAAAAAGAAGAGTGACCTTCAGACCAGAGGTCAGTGAGTTTTCCTGAGATGACTATCCTTACAGTAGTATCTGTAGCGAAGTTTTGGAAGGAAAAATTATTTAAAACACCTCCTCGAGCTGTTGTGGTATCGCACCGAATTTATAAACGGCCCCATTCTTGTTGGCAGGTTCTTTTCATTCCTACCCTGTCCTTCTTTGGAAATAAATCCTGATGACCCCTCCCTTTCCCATTATAATTTCCCTCAAGTTTAAAAAAGTCCTCAGGTGTTTCCACTCTGCGTGCTATTTCTTGCTGGCTGACCTCTTCTGGGTGTGCCCTTTTCCTTGGTGGCAGCTTCTGCCTCACAGAATTCCTTGGGGAGGAAAGTCACTGTAAGCAGAAGGGACAGGAGGCCAGAGACAGTCTGCCCCTTTCCTCTCTTCTCCCTGCTCCTTCTCCATTCCTGCAGGCAGGGGGATGTAACAGGAGTGAGTGCCCTGCACAGGTCTCTGATGCCAGCTGGCGGGGCTGATGGGCAGAGACCCACACCTGACTGTTCAGTAGGGTTGGCCAGGAAGCTCTGAACATGATACAGATTTTTGGGTTCTCCTTTAGCTCTAGAGACTCAGTATCTCAACTGGGGATGCTGATGGAGGAATGGATGAGATTCTCATGTAGCCAGCTTACCCGCTGTCCCTGGGGCCCAAAGTAATGCTGCGTGGGTGAGTGTGAGGGGAGACAGCAAGTGAGGCCCAGGGTGGTGGCGATGGTGAGGGAGGCCGGAGAGACAGGAGGGGACTTAGGAGCTCTGGGCAGTGCGAAGCCGAGGCTTTGGTGTGTGGGAGGCATTGGGAGCCCAATATTGGTGAAAGGAAAGTGGGAAAGTGGGCACCCATGCGGGGGCTACTGGGGTGGAGCCAGGCAACAGACGAGAAATGGGGAACACAGGAATATTGGGACAATGGCTGCCCATGCCTGCACCCAGAGCTCGGGGCTCCTTGGAGAGCTCACACCTTCCAGAGGGAGGAGGCTCCGGAAGGTCCGGAGCCCCAGGACCCCACTTCCTGCTGATCGACAGGGTTGCTAGTCCTGTTTGCCTTGATGTTCTTTCTCTTCGGGATGTTATTCTAGCTGTTAAACCTAAATCATAACAGGCACAGCCTGGGTCGGCAGCTGAGATAATAACAGTAACAACCATAACCTACGTTTAGCTGGAGAGCTCTTCCCCCCCAAGGAGTACAAAGCCCTTTCCCGATGCATTTCTGATCCTCCTCTCGACTTTGTGTGAGCGGAGCATTACTCTTCCTGTTTTTGGACAGAGGGTTGTGAGGCGCGAGGGGCAAAGCTACATGCCGTGAGAGCACTGACAAGGACCCATAACCCTAGAGATCCTGCCTCTGGGTTCCTTCCAAACTGGCAAACTGGTCTCACTACCAGGAGAGCCCAGGCCAGGAGAGAGTGGAGGCAGAACCCGGCCTTTGTTTCCATGATAACGTGGGGCTGAGCCGGGCTTAGTTCTAGAGCGTCCTCCTCCTGCTCGCCCTCCTCCACCACGGGTCCTTCAGTCGTCTTCTTCTCATGTCTAATACCGAGAGAACCCATCGAGGGTCCCTAGGAGTAGCGCCCACGGGGATGGCAGGGCGGCAGGGGGCGCTGCACAGGCTGAGGGCAAGGTTCTTGCTGCCCCGAACCAAAGCAGAACCCGGCTCGGCCACGAGCCTGTGTGCCCCCACGGAACCCAGGTGCCTGGCTCCTGCGGTGCGGCTATCCTGCCTTTTCCCTGTGTAGGTGTGGATGGACGCAGGCACCCAGATCTTCTTCTCCTTCGCCATCTGCGTTGGCTGCCTGACAGCCCTGAGCAGCTACAACAAGTTCCACAACAACTGCTACAGGTGACTGGAGGCCTGAGCCACGAACCCCCTCTCCGCAACGACCCCCAGGCGTGCGGGGTCAGGGCTGGCGTGGAAGGAGCACCGCTCAGGGATTCGCCCGCCCTCCCTTCACTCCGCTTCCAATACTTCAGGGCTACCAGTTGCTGGAAGGGGCCCACCGCAGCACAGGCAAACAGTGGCTGGGGAAGCAGCGTGGGGCGGGGGGCCAGCCTGGGCCCTGGCAAACGTAGAGCCAGTGGGCTCAGGAGTGTCAGCAAGCCTGGGGAGTAGACAGCCATGTCATGCGGCAGGGCCTCGGCCCGACCTGCTTTGTAAGTTTGCCCCCGCAAACGCGGACTCCTTGCCCATTTTCCCTCACCCCTCTCCGGCTGGTGTCCCCTCCCCACGGGTCTCTTGGCCCACCAAGTTCATATCAGAGAACTTAGGCCAATTTTAATGTTAGTCCAAAGTGTCCTATCATACCTTTTGGAATCAAATTTAGGTAACTAAGAATTATTGGTCTCTTGGGATTATCCAGGCCTACATCCCGGACATTAGCACACCACACCGAACTGTGTCAGAGTGATGGTGTCCCAAAGGTGTGGTGATGATATGGCAGGGAGGGGAGGCTGTGTGGCAGTTTGTAATTTTTAGATAGTATTTCACTTCTCCAGAGCCTCATTCTTTCAGGAAGAGTTTGATTGATTCCAAGTCTGAGCCAGTGGAGTTGGGGGGCAGAAGCATCCCTGAGTGCCCATCCTCACTCCGCCAGGCAGTTGCCTCCGACCTGTCTGCTGTGGGGGGCAGGGATGCCCTGGGGCTGCTGTGGGCTCCAGGCCGCAGGCCCGAGACACTGCAGCCGGTTCTGACCTGCCTGTTTCTGCCTCCCCACCTCACCCACAGGGACTGCATGGCCCTCTGCTTCCTCAACAGTGGCACCAGCTTCGTGGCCGGGTTTGCCATCTTCTCCATCCTGGGCTTCATGTCCCAAGAGCAGGGGGTGCCCATCTCCGAGGTGGCCGAGTCAGGTGAGTGTTGAGGTGGCCCAAGGGTGTGGATTCTGTGAGCTTCGAACCTTCTCCAACAGGCTTCCGGGGGTCTTTCTACCGTCGCCTTCACTCTAGGTGAGTTGCTTTTCAGTGGATGTCTCCCAGGAAGACCTGGGGGAAGACTTAAAAACAGCAATTCCAGCTTCAAAGGGAGAGTTTTCTTCCCACCCCAATGTTCTTAGGCCTCCAATGTTATCAGGTTCGTGTTTCTCCCTCCAGAAATAGTTTAGGCATATATGAGAAAAAACCACACACCTGTATAGACATACACATTCATTTATACATAGGTACATATTTCTATTTCTTATTCCCTTAAAAATATTTTATTTATTTATAGACAGAGGGGAAGGAAATGAGAAAGAGAGGGAGAGAAACATCAATGTGTAGTTGCCTCTCACATGCTCCTACTGGGGACCTGGCCCACAACCCAGGCATGTGCCCTGACTGGGAATCGAACCTGCAACCCTTTGGTTCGAAGGGCAGCACTCAGTCCACTGAGCCACACCATCCAGGGCTCTTACTCCCTTCTTAAAAAGCAATTGATAACATACTATATATACTGTTCTGTACCTTGACTTGTTTTGTTCACTTTATTTTTCTTAAGTTTTATTTATTTATTTTTAGAGAGAGGGCAAGGGAGGGAGAATGAGAAGTTGAGAAACATCAATGTGTGAGAGAATCATTGATTGGTTGCCTCTCTCATGCCCTCAGCCGGGAACCTGGCCCACAGCCCAGGCATGTGCCCTCACAGGGAATCTAACTGGTGGCTTTTGGGATGTGGGATGATGCCAACCTACTGAGCCACACCAGTCAGGGCATTTGCTCACTGTAATATGTATCTCAGAGATAAGTTTACATTGGCTCATAGAGGTGCCTCCTGTTTTACGTGAGTGCTTTTCCACCATGCAATCTTGTTGCTTCCTTTAAATACAACCAGAGACTGGTGCCGTCTCTAGGTAAGCTGTGAGTGTTTCTCTTGCTCTTCTCCTATTCTCGCAGACCATCCACCTGTACTCTGTAGCAAGGCAATTTTTTTATCATAGCATTCACAAGCTGACCCTCGCTGTGCGGAGTGCCAAGCATTGGGCAAGTGGCATCGCTGACTCATTAAAAGTGATACTATTTCACTTTTATTAAGCACCTACTATATGCCAGGTACTGTGCAGAGCATTCTGCCTATATCTTGTGATGGAAAACTGTGAAGCAGGTGCTAGCCCCATCCCCACCTCACCAGTGTGGGGAGTGTGGCTTTAAGGGGTAAAGGACTGTTGAAGGTCTCAGGGTCACACCTTTTTTCCTTTTTTCAAAGGAAGCTTCAGATGGCTGAACCCAGGTGCTGGCATGTGAATCTGTTCCTGCTATCTTAAGCCAGCTGAGAGGAACATTAATTTATTTGAGAAATTGAGTATCAGAGGTATTCTGAAATTAATGCCAGAATAGGCATTCTGGCGTTCATAGGTTGCAGGGTGACAGGAAGGGCCCCAGGGCGGCCAACTGGTGGCCCCAGGCACTGCCCAGTCTTGGGGGTATTTTCTTCAGAACCATCTCCTCTGTAGAAACCACACGGCGAGCGCGCAGTTGGTAGAGGAGCGGGCGGGCGCCAGTCAGGCCCCACCGCTGCCCCACTCTGCCCTGGGCCTGCCGCACAAAAGTACACAAGGGTGCCTGAGTTCTTCTTCAGTTTGAAACCTCTGGTTTGGGGCAATAGATCTGGAGAGCGAGATTGGAGGATTTGGGGTAGAATTTAGAGAAATGTGGGCGATATACCCCTTTCTGTTTTCCAAGGCCCTTAATACACACAGCCTGTAGGTTCTGTTCCTGCCAGTGAGAAAACTGTGGGTGGCGTCCTGGAAATCTGGGATCAGGGAGAGGTTTGGGTGGCTCCTCCCGGGTGAGGATGGTGGCGTGATGGGAACTTTGGGGTGGAGGCTCTGCCCCCACTGCGCACGTGGCCTGCAGCGGGGCCAGGCACCGGGTTGTGTTCCTCCGCTTTCTGCTGCAGGCCCTGGCCTGGCTTTCATCGCCTGCCCCCGGGCAGTGGTGATGCTGCCCTTCTCGACTCTCTGGGCCTGCTGCTTCTTCTTCATGATAATCCTCCTGGGACTGGATAGCCAGGTATCAAGAGGTGGCCACTCAGTGGCTGAGAGATGAGTGGGTGTGTGGGGGCTGGGGGAGGGGGAGCCATGGGTGTGAGGTTCAGCTCGATGCCCTGACAGACCTTAAAACAATTGGGAAGCAGGGGAATGTCTGGGTGGATGCCCTTCCAGGAACCAAGAGGAGCTTTGGAGGGTGGGTCCAGACCTAACTGGGCAAGGACAGCCCTGGGGGGCTTTGGACAGGGAGCCTGGCAGGGCTGAGCCCAGGAGCAGAGGGCCAGAGCTATCTGGTGGAGCTGATTTCTGGGAGCTCTCCTCCCTCCAACCCTTTTGTCCTCTCATTCAGTTCGTGTGCGTAGAGAGCCTGGTGACGGCGCTGGTGGACATGTACCCCCAGGTGTTCCGTAAGAAGAACCGGAGGGAGGTGCTCATTCTTGGAGTGTCTGTTGTCTCCTTCCTTGTTGGGCTGGTCATGGTCACGGAGGTGAGGATCTGGGAGGCTTGAAGGTGGGGACTGAGCGAGGAGGCAGAGTGAAGGCGGACAGCTGCCACCTGTCAGGTGGAGCAGGCTGCTGTAGCTTCCGGGCACTGGGACCAGCTCCTGTCCCAACTGCAGGAAGCACAAAGCACGCAAGTGCCTCTCTGACCTTTGGGAACTGACCACCTACTTCTGGGGCCGGGCGAGGGGTAACTTGTCTCCATGTTAAACTAAGAGGTATGGAAAGGATGGTCTTTGGGTGAGGAAAACTGCCTCTCCAGCAAGATCTCATAATTTTCCAGGCAGCTGCACCAGGTTCCAGGGATAAACTTCAAAGGGAGAAGGGGAACCCTGGGGATGGGTGGTATTCTGTGTGACGTCTCAAAGCGGAAGGTGGCAGTTGGAGCTTGTCATCTTGGTGACACAATAGCAGTGACAGTCCTAGCCCGATCTTGGCCAAAAAAATACATATTATGTCTTGGATTTCTATGTCAGTCTCTAAATGTTCTCAGGGACAATCTAATCATCACTGACTATTTCATCTATCATCCATCCAGAAGCAATAAAAAATAGTTATTGTCTCCTATCTGCCTACAAACTACCTTCTCTTCTACTATCTGTCTTCGGTAATCCTCACAAACTCCGTCCTACGCCCTGAGAGTGTGAAGCTGGCCAGCAAGGGGGTAAATGTTTCTGTTTCCTCTGGATAAAGTTCTGTTTTTATTTCCTCCCTGGCAGGGTGGCATGTACGTGTTTCAGCTCTTCGACTACTATGCCGCCAGCGGCATGTGCCTCCTGTTCGTGGCCATCTTCGAGTCCCTCTGTGTGGCTTGGGTCTATGGTGAGTGACTCTCCAGAACCCCCGTTACTCACGTCTATCCCAGGGCCCTTAGACAAAACAGAGACGGCCACTGCTCACACCCACCTTTTCTTGGGACTTCTCCCTTACCCAGCCTCAAAAATCTCAAGAATCCGAAATTGCTACCATTGGAAGAGCCCTCTAGAGGTTGCCTCACCTACCCCCCTGGCCATAGTTGCACCTCGACCACCGCAGGGGTTCCCATGTCCTGTCCTACCCAAGCCTTTTCAACTCGTAACAGCCTTCATAATCAGAAAGGCAGTGCCTCTGCTGCCCGCTGGCACCGACGCCCCTGCATCCCAGGGAAGAGCTTTCTTCCAGCTGGGATCTGTAAAGATGACCAGGATATCTTCTGCTCGTGGGCCTTTGCCCAGCCCGGGCTGTGTGGGCCCCACGCAGATACTTCAGGTGCTAAAGGATGTCTTTTGTCTCCCTTCCTTCCTTCCTTCTCTTCATGGCAGGAGCCGGGCGCTTCTATGACAACATTGAAGATATGATTGGGTACAGGCCTTGGCCTCTTATCAAATATTGTTGGCTCTTCTTCACACCGGCTGTGTGCACAGTAAGATCACCTTCAGGGAGGGAAGCCAGGTAAAGGGGTCGAGAGATAGTGGGGGCAGGAGGATAGGTAGGCCGTTAGCCTGAGAAGGGACTTCTCTGTGGGGATTGAAAGTCATTTAGATTTTCATTCATCTTCCTGTTGGATTCTAGAAAATGACAGCAAGGTAGATTTTCCCTTTCCATTCCACAGAATGATAGACTGAGGTCAGAGCTGTCAGAGTGTTTGATCAGCACCGCAGTGTGAGTCTGCTGTTGCAGGCAGGACTGGAAACCATGCGCATACGGCCACTTGTCATGACACTGTTAACCACCACAGCAATAACAGCATCCACTTTACCAAGTGCTTTATACTTTTAACCCATTTAATCCTCTCAAGGACCTCACGAAGTAAAAAGTACTATTGTATTTATTTCACAAATGAAACTGAAGCCAAAGGGGTTTAGTGACTTACCCAAGGTAGAGAGAATGGGGGGGCCTGATTCGAGCCTGGGCCACTTGGCTCCAGAGCGGGGCCCTGAGCGTGTTGTGCTGCTTCCTCTGGCTTTTCCTTCTGAGTCTGAGATTCCCCTGAGCACCTGCAACATGCAGGCTGAAAATGAGGCCTAACCTCTGCCGCTGAGGTATTTGCACCCTCACCTGATGGTGCAGGTGACTTAACTGAAAACACCAGCAGGTACACTGTCATGTCTTAACTGGGAGCCAACCACGTATAGAGGAGCTCATAGGCCCCAGGCCCAGGAGCCCGGGGAGGGGCAGGGAAGGTGCCCTGGACATAACTACTGGGGGTGTGTGGACTTTGAGCAGAATGTGGACTGAGATTGGAAGCTGATTGGCCCAGATGAGACTGAAAGAAAATCTAGGCTTGGAGTGTGATCTCCGCCAGCTCCCCCAGGGGGCGCTGAGGGCACAGGGACCCTGCTTCCCAGCCCCTTTCTTTTCTGCTCTCATCCTCAGGCCACGTTCCTGTTCTCCTTGATCAAGTACACCCCACTGACCTACAACAAGAAGTACATGTACCCGTGGTGGGGGGATGCCCTGGGCTGGCTCCTGGCGCTGTCCTCCATGGTCTGCATTCCCACCTGGAGCTTCTACAAACTCAGCACCCTCAAGGGCTCCTTCAGAGAGGTAGGGAGTTAGTGGAGAGGAACCCTAGGGGGTGATGGTGGATGGCCGCCTGCCTGGTGGGCAGCCGGTGCACAAGGGGCAGTGAGCCTGGTGTGGGCATCAGGGAGGGACAGAGTGAGTGCTGAAAAGTCTCGGAAGGAGACTGGATGCCTCCAAGACAGTGGCTGGGATTGGAGGACTGGCACCTGGAGGGTGTGACCATGTCTGGGGAGACGGGCAGACACTGGTGGTGAGGGCACTGGCAAACCTGCCCCACCCCAAGCCCCAACTCCGCCTCATGGCAGCCCCCTTGACTCTCCTTCCAGAGACTTCGCCAGCTTGTGTGCCCAGCTGAGGAACTGGCCCAACGGAGCCAAGCAGGACCCTCTGTCCCTGCCTCACCCAAGACATCACTTCTCAGACTCACAGAACTAGAGTCCCACTGCTAGGAGGGTGGGCCCTTGGACAGTGCCTGTGGGGCTGGCCTGGGGACAGCTGCACAAGGGGAGGGCGGGAGCAGTCCCTCTGTGCTTTTTCTGTCTCCCGCCCGCCCGCCTGGGGTAGATTATTAGATAAAGGGGGTATTCTGGAACCACCTTCTCAGCTGGGTGCCTCCCACCCCAACTTCCCTGCCCCGGCAGAGGCTGAGCAGGTGTGAAATGCCAGTATCCACAGCATCACCTTTGAGAGGAGCGGAGGAAGCTGGGTGCGGGCTGTTTGGCTTCTGGCCCTTTTACCCTTCATTTCATTAAATCAAAGTTCTTCCCGCTGACTGCGAGCAGTTTTGCCTGGCTCCTGCCCCTCTGCCTTTCTGCCTTGACCCTCCCGTCACTTTAAAGTTGCGGCTTTAGGAGACCCCTGTCTCCTTCCCTCATTGAGTTCTCGTGGACCGTGAGCAGAGGGCACTGCTGCGCAGAGAAGGGAGATGGGGCCCGGCCGAATCCTCCGTGACCAGGCACTTGGACTGGAGTGGCGGGGCTCAGGGGGGTGGGTCTGTCACACCTCTGTCCATGCTTCCACTGGAGTCCCTTACCGCCTCCTTCTCTTGGTGGGACAAGAAAGGCAATGGAGTGAAGAACAAAGGAGGAGACCTGAGCCCTCGCTAGAGGAAGGATGCGGAAAGTGTGATTGAGCTACTGCTCATGTTTCCCTTGCTGTGTCCTTGCCTGACCCCGTCTGTCAAGCCAGTTACAGTGTGGCCTGTCCAGGCCCTGGTGCCAGGGGCATAAAGAGCGAGATGGCCTTGGCTTTGCCGACTTGAGGCAGCAGGTACAAAAAGCCCTGGCCGAGCAGGGCACTATCCTAGCTCAGCCAGCAGAGGGACCCCACCTCCTCGGGATCACTCTGCTTCTGTGCTAAAAGGATAGACGCTGGATGCAGCATGGCCACAGTTGGGCTCTCAGGGCCTGAGCTGCCAGATAAACTGTCAGGGTTAGGCTGCAGAGAACACCCAAGTGCATGGCCAAGCCGGAATTACTCAGCGTCAGTGGGCCCCAGAGGACCCCACAGCTGTGTCTGTGCAGCCTCACCTCCGAGCTGTGGAGCTGGGACACGTGTATCTCTGTGTGTAGGTGTATGTGGCTGAACACACACAACTGCATTGCCCCCAGAACATGTGGAGGCGTCGGTGGCTGTGTCCCCAACTCTGTTCGATGGTTCTTCTGGTGCTGTTCCCGGGCAGCATGCAGCGATTCCCAGAGCTGCAGGCCAGGGGCGCAATGTTCCCTGGGCGTTTTTAGTTTTGTTTTGTTTTTGAGTTAGTTAGTGGAGAAAACACTGGAACCTTTTCCAGCCTTCAGATTTAGATTTTTCATTGTTGCTGGGAGAATCTGTAAGCGTTAGTGACAGCAGCCCTGCTGTCTGTTGGCTGTGGCTGCTCCTTCCTGGACAGGGACGGGGTGGGCACCCCACCCCCTCACCCCCGTGTGCCAGGCTCAGTCCAAGTCCTGAGACTGGAGAAATCAATGTGCTAGAGAAACGTGCGGAAACTCGAGATGCCACGCGCCTGGCATGTCCAGCCATCTGGCAATATTCCCAGAACACCTACTGTGTGGCTGTATGTTCATGATGCATGAGCAAAAATAGACACAGTTTCTTAAGTGACAAACTGTGACAAGTGCTATGAAAGAAAAGAGCGAAGTGCTACGAGAAAGAATAACTGGGGTATACAAGGAACCAGATGGTCTGAGTTAGGTGGTCTGGGAAAGCCATTCTGAGGGTGTAACACCTGTCTCTCCATCCATCCATCTCATCAAAGTTGCAAGAATCTGCTACTCCCAGGAAGGGTTCTGGCCAGTTCAATAATGGTGATTTGAACCGCACTTTTGAGATTCATTAATGGTGGAATATAGTGTGGAATTTACCCGTTGGCTAAGAATTTGGAGATACCAGTTACAGTCCTGACCTGCCACTATCTCGCTGTGTGTCTTTTTAGAAGTTACTTGGAATTCAGGTCTTTGTTTTTTTTTCACACAGAGATGATACTGTGCGCCCCACCCACACACCCACAGGTTTGTTGTAGGCCTCAAATGAGGCAGTGAGTGGGTGAGCCCTGAGGTCATTAAACCCAGGGGGTCGGCAGTGGGTGAGAGGGATCTTCTTTAACAACCCAGGGGGTGAAGGCGGAGATGTGCAAGGAAAGCTACTTGCCTGGGGCAGGGTGGGGAAAGGGAGCCAAAGGAAGCGTGGACAGGGCAAGCTAGTCCCATTCACTCTCTCCACCTGCAAGGACAGAGGCCAGATCCTGTGGTTCTTCGAGGAAGAAGACACAAAAGGAAGAGGGGCCCTGTCTTGTTTAGCGGCCACATCTGTTAGAGAATGGCAGGGGAAGAAAGGCAGACAGAGAACCTCGCTGCGCGTGACAGCTGAGTGGAGAGACCAGAGCACCGGAAACTGGAGACTTACCAACAGGGCCCCTGGAGAGAGGGAAGTCACTGATCCTGTACCAAGCCCTCTGCGCTGCCTTCGGGCCTCAGATCTGATACCTTGGACCTGGCACGCGTCTCAGATCTGTCCATGTGCACACAGACGTACTCCTTCGTTACCGTCAGATAAGTATGTGCAAGCTCAGACACCGCCAACAGTGGAGCACACGCCTTCCCAGAGGCTTGCAGTCCCGACGAGTGGGTCTAGCTTCTCACTTCCTAGCTCTGTGGCTTTGGACAAGTTAATTTCTCTGATCCTCTGTTTTCTCCTCTGTAAAGTGGAAATAAGAACACTTACATCATCGTGCTATTGGTCCCAGGGGAGGAGAGCTGTGCTGGGAAAGCAAATCCATCCTACTTCCCGTGGCTCTAGCCCCACCACGTTGGGTTGTCAATGAAACAGAAAATCCCAGGAGTTTAGAGGCATCCTTGCTGTCCTCTGGCTTCCTGGCCATGGGTGTCAGGTTGGCCCTGGGCCCCAGAAAGAAGGCTACACGTTTACTGAGCTAAGCATGTTTGCTAGGAGGCAAGGGAGAGGTAGCCCTAGGATAGCCCTCCCTCCTGTGGGCCTGGTGCCCTGTCAGCACCAGCCGTGCTGTCTAAGAGAATCAGGACCGAGTCCGCCAAGGCCCAGTCTATCCCCTGGTTTGGGGGGAGCAGTGCCCTCCCAGGAGAGGGAAGGCTGGGATCATTTTTTCCCCTCAAGTTGCATCCATCCGTCCAGCCATCCACCTATCTGGTAAACATTGAGTGCCTACTCTGAGCCAGCACTGCATTAAATGCTAAGAAGCAGAATCAAAGGGTTATGAAATGTGATCCCTGCTCTTTAAATATTCAGAGTCTGGGGAACACTATGCTGCAGTGGAACAAGCATAGATTTCAGGAGCCAAGAGGCCCAGGTTCGAATCCTCGCTCCGTTGTTCACTAGTGTATGGCAGTAGGACACATCGTTATCTTCTGTTCCCCCGAAGTTCTCAACTGCAGAATGTGGCTAACAGTTCCTGCATTTCAAAGTTCCTATGGGGGTTAAAGAGGGTAACACGTACGTTGCCTGAGTTAGAGGCTCAGGAAATAGGTCCCACACCAGGCCCTCTGAAAGCAGGCGTGGGGGTGAAAGACAAGAAGATTCAGTGGGGTTCATGGTTGCCACTGCAGCAAGATAACTGATTTACCTAACTGTATTCCATCTTGTCCTGGACCCTCCCCAGTCTGGAAATGGCTGTCTTAGGTAGGCCTTCCAGGTAACTTAGGGACCCCACCTTTTGCACAGATGGGGATCTCTAGCCTCCACGGGTTTGCCAATTGGTCTGAATACCCAGCGGGGGTTGGCAGTGGCAGGGGTAAGGGTGGGCATGAGTGTGTGAGGGCCCAAGTTAAAGGGAGGCCCGGTCAAACAAGGCAGCTGCTCTCCTACAAGGTGAAGGAGAGGTGACAAGGCTGCTGGGCCATGCACATCCCCAGGTCCTTGCAGAAAGCCCGACCCATTGTAGGCATGAAATAAAATTTGTGAATGAATGAATGAATGAATGAGCCAGAAATTCAGCCTCTGCCTAGTCTGATTCTCTTTGTTCTCTCTCCCCTTCACGGAGAGGCTGAGTAGGTACTTTGCTCTGGAATAGCTGCATGGACTTTGACGCAGGAAGCCACAGGGGTGACACATGGTGGCCTGACATGTGGGGACAGGGCAGATGCAGCAGTGCAGGCCGTACCACCCGAGGTGAACACAGGGGTGGCTGTAGTGTGAGTTCCAGCTACTCTGCCTGAGCTGCCCCAGCCTACCTGTGCTGTCACAGAGGCGAAGGTGAGAACTGAGACTCACTCTGGGTTTCCCCATCAAGGGACACCCACAGGAGGTGCTGAGAGGGGCCTGAGATGCAGTGAGGGCTGTTTGATGGAAAATTACAGACTGAGATCTCACTTAAAGCCCAGCCCTGCTGGGCAGTTCTTAAATACAAAGGGGAAGCTCATGCAAAGGGAAATTTCCCTTTCTCCCCACAACTTCCCCTCCTCCACACCACCTAGAGCTGAAGAAGCATCTTGGTTGCCTTAAACGAGACACTGGATGTTCTGACTCAATGGGCCTGGGGCAGCCCTGTCTCCAGCACAGGGAAAGTGTGCTCGGGATAGTGAACAGGCCCTGCTCTGGAGAAGCTCGCTGGGCACGTAGCATGGGACACACACACTATTCCACACAGTTCACCACTGACAGCTGCCCAGCAACCAGACAAGTCTCAGCTGTGAGCCCTGGTTCGGAGGGGTGCCTGGAGCTCTATTACACTGCCTGGGGCCACACACTCTACCACACCAGCCGAAGCTTTCAGAGGACACAGCGAACGCCTGCAGCTCCCCTTGAGCACCTCCGAATTCTCCTCAGCAGTTTACCCTATTGTTTCAGCCCTGGCAGCAACTCTGCACAGTGGGCATTGTTATCTTCCTTTTACAGAACTGATAAACAGAGGCTCAGTCCCTCGCCTAGCTGGCATGACAGGTAAACGACAAGAGGAAGGGTCCAAACTCAGGTCTGACTGCCAATCTGTGTCATTCGGGTTCCCTGAGGTGTGGTCTGGGCATTTTCTCTAGGAAAATCCCAAGGAAAAGGGTGGCTGTTGTGAAGTCCAGAGCCTGCCTTGAAACCACAGAGGGCAGGTACTTGGTGGAAAAGTCCAGCATGTGATTCACCCTCCTCCTGCGCTCTGTCACGGAGGCCAACTCCCCTTCTGTGGTTCTCAGTTTCCAGCCTGGGAGTTGGTGGCTCCATCCTTCTGCTCTGGTGAGAGAGGGCTGTCCCCTGCCTGTACGTCGCCCTCTCCTTACCCCACAGAAGCAGCTGGGACTGGTACCTGCAGGGGCGAGGTGAGAAGGGGGAAGTGGGGAGGGCAAGGAACAAAAGGAGGGGAGATGAGGTCGGACTCGAGTCTCTGAGCCCGGCTGGGGGGGTCCACTGGAGACAGTGCGGAGGAGGGCAGCAGGGGCTACACAGAGCGCGAGTGGAGGTGGGGGCCGCAGGGCAGAGGGCTTGACTTAACTGGGGTGAGATGTTGTAATTTTGGTTCACAAACTTTTGACCTCACTCCCTCCTGTTGTTTGTGGTATTTCTCTGCCCCTTCACTTCCCAACACACTCACTCACACACACACACTCCAGTCGCTTTCTGTCTGGGAGCCGGCCCCAGGACATGGCTCAGATGGGATTCTGAGCTGGGTGGGCAGAAGGAGTGAAGGCGGAGGACAGCTTCCCTTTCAGGTCCTGTCTCTCCAGTATTCCCGGAGTGCCTTCCCTGGGGCTCTTCTGGGGACCCGAGGCATGGAGCTGAGCTGACCACAGGAACCGGGACCGGGGGCTGAGGTGAGCAGGAGGTGGAGGGCTGGGCCCGTCTCCACAGGCTCCGAGAGGGCCCTCTGAGAGGCTGTTGGAGTCTGAGGCCTGAGAGGCAAGACTGTGGGCATGCGTGTGTCCGTGGTGCAAGGCACGGGGCCACAGCACAGTCCGCTGCCCGGGGATCTCGGCCCAAGGGGTGTCCCCACTCCCTCTCACCCCCACAGCACCTGAGTTGCTTGGGGACAAGCCTGGGGAGAGGAAAGTCGGTAGATGAGGGGATGGCCACAGGAAGTGGGTGAAAGAGGGGGTGATCACCTGACTGAGAGGGAGAAGGAAGCAGACAGTGCCCAGCAATGTGGGAGGGAGAGCAGGTGGAAGAAACCTCGGCCGTTCCCGAAGGTCCATGGTCTGCAATCAGCAGTCAAAGTGAAGGCAGCTCCTGCTCTTCCGCTGCCAGCAGAGTGGAAGGAGGCAGCTGTCTGGCTCAGGGGCGGCGTGGGCATGCTGGCAGCTGAAGTGGGTAGTGAGGGGCTGACAGAAGGTGCAGGTGGCCACCAGCCAAGTCAAGCAGCCCCCAGGGTGTGAAGGACTAGATGGGAGCCAGGTTTCGGTGCCATGCACACAGGTATGTGTGTGCAAAGGGACGTGACGGGAATGGCACCAGTGTGTGTACGGAAATGGGAGCTGGTACGTGAGTGTGGGCTGACGCAGGACCTGGGGTGTCCCATGCCGGCCTGGGATGTGATGGGGTTGAGCTGGTGTCCCAGCAGTTCTGGCTGTAGTGTTTCCACTCTCCTGCTCCTCTGCCAGACCCTGGCCAGGCTCCATCCACGTGCCTGCCTCCTACAAACAGTTAATTTCAGACTTGCTGGCCTTTCGAATATTTCCCCGGTGGGCAGCATCCAGCCCCACGTGGCTGCTGGTGTCTTTGCTTCTGGAGGGTGCTGAGGTACCGTGAGGCCCACTGCATGCCCTTGGACCCAGCCCCAGCTTAGCTGAGTGGGCGGGCAGCCTGGGGAGGTGATGCCAGGGCCAGAGCTGGGGTGGATCATTGGGAAGGGGGAGATCTCTGAAAGTCATCTTGACTGTGGATAACACTTTGCTCATTCCTAGCAAACGGGCTGAAGTAGAAGCACACAGTGGGGGCAGGGTGAGGGTGGCCAGAGAGCCAGGTGTGCTGTCCTATTGGCTTTTAAAAATAACCCAAAAGGGAGACCTCTGTGCATTTTGTTTTTATGCCTAACATCTTCCTGGACACTTCTTCCCTGAGTCTAACTTGAATTCCACCTGCTGCAATTTAAGCCCGTTTCCTCCAGACTTACCACAGCCCTGGGCCACATTTTCTTTCTCTCTCTCTTTTTCTTTCTTTCCTTTCCTTTCCTTCCCTTTCCTTTCCTTTCCTTTCCTTTCCTTTCCTTTCCTTTCCTTTCCTTTCCTTTCCTTTCCTTTCCTTTCCTTTCCTTTCCTTTCCTTTCCTTTTCCTTCCTTCCTTCCTTCCTTCCTTCCTTCCTTCCTTCCTTCCTTCCTTCCTTCCTTCCTTCCTTCCTTCCTCTCTCTCTTTCTCTCTTTCTTTCTTTCATTTAAACTACCATTTAGTCCCCTTATACCTCCCTCACCCCAGCAACACCTTTTCCTTTTAGAAGCCCTTGTTTTCATTCTCCCAGTCCGGTTTTTCATTCTTACCCATAAGTAATATCCACTCAATAACTTTTTTTAAAACAGATCCTCACCCAAGGATGTATTTATTGATTTCAGAGAAGGAGAAAGGGAGAGAGAAACACGTGAGAGAGAAACATCGATCCTTTGCCTCCAGTACACGCCCCGACCGGGACTGAACCCGCAACCTAGGTATGTGCTCTGATGGGGAATGGAGCCCACAGCCTCTGGTGTGAGGGATGACGCTCCAACCATTTGAAACACCTGGCCAGGGCTCGATAACGTTTTCTGGATTTTTTTCATTGTCACATTAGTGTCAGTGCATCATGTTCTTTTTCTCTACCCGCTCTGTGAGGCAGCCCAAATCCTGTGCCCAAACTGGGTTCTCAGATTTGCTTCCCAATCCCACACTCCCCTCTGGTTTTTCCTTCATTTACTCTCCCCCCACCCCCTCCAACTACTGAGGACAGCTTGGCCCTGAAGTAGCTGCCTCTGGGCTGGGAGCAGTAAGGCTTGTCTTCCCACCATCCCCTGGGCGACTCCTGCGCTTGGGCTCACCCTGAGCTGAGCTACCCTGTGGCGTGGCAAGCCAAGGCAGTCATCTCTCCTTGTCTTTTGTGGATCTTATTCTTGTCCCTGCCCCCGCAACGCCCCTGTTGAACAGGGTCCTTCTCTGCTCCAGGGAGGCCTGTAGCCTGGGGAGGAAGAGTGAGTTGCTTAAGGGCACACAGCGAGGTAGAGACTCAGCTCCACACTCACTGCATTGGCAAGATCATTCAAACCATTCAAAAAAACTTTACTGAGCACCTGCTTAGTGTCAGGTCTTGTTCTTAATTTTTCTCTGCATTTCCTCATGTATAAAGTAGAGTTCATAGTAATGCCTACTTTAAAGATTTATATGAAGGTGAAATTTAATAATGTATATAAAGATGTGTGTGTTTTTAGGACAGTGCTTGCTCAAGGTTAACTTTGGTTACTATTATTAGCTAGGTCTGGACTTGGGTTTCTGTCTGGTGCTTTTTTCATCAACGTGTTTTAGTTCATTCATTCATTCATTCATTCGTTCGTTCGTTTGTTCATTTCATAATGATTTGGAGGTCGTTCCTCAGGGTGCCCCAGCCCCAATTCTATAGCAGCATCCACATTGGTTCAGGTATCACCAACTTTTCCCCTGGGGCCAAACTACCCTGTTCTTTCAACCTGAGGCTCTGGTTCTCAAGGCCCCCCGAGGTGTGCTGCTTACTCTGGACCTGCAGCTCGCTCCATTCCCTTATTCCACTCCTGCTCCCTTATACCAGAGGCTGAGGGCCTCTGGTTTCCACTGCGCGCCTCTCCCATCTTCCCTCCTGGACTGAGCTTGCAACAGCAGCCTCTGAGTAGGTGCCAATGCCGGAATTTCACCCTGACATGCTTTCCCATTCCTGGGATAACCTGCACCCTTCAAGTCACCTTTAAAAATTTCCATAACCTCAAATGGCTCCCGCCACACCTTTTTAACCAACTTGGGCTTGGGCTGTTGCCTGGGTTAAAAGGACTAACAAATAAACACAGACGCTTCTTTTAATAAAAAGGATCCTCTGTGTTTCTCTAGAGCCTCGGAGGAGCATGGAGCACTTGGTGGCCCCCCGTTCCTTGATGCCCCAGTGCCATTCGGAGGCGAGGGGCAGTGGGTGGGTGGGTGCTCCCCTCTGCAGCCTGGGCACTTCCTCCCGTCAGTTCCCTGGAAACAGAGGCAGAGGTAGCCTCAGGGAAATTGTGGGGTACAGGGAGAGAGGGGAAGGCAAACAAGGATTTTTAGATACAACACCAGGGTGCAGCCATTGTCTCATGGCAGTTGACAAACAGACAGTGAGCAGAGAGAGTAAAACTGGGAGGGGCCCACGTCGTTTTCCTGGAAGCCCAGGGAGTTTTGGGATTTTCAGGAGGGCGGGGAGCAGGGAAGGGCAGTGACCCGCATGATGAGCAGCCACATCTGGGTCTCCCTTGAAGGGACCACTCTGAGCTGGAGAAGACCACCACCCAAGTGAGAATCGCTCTGGGAGCCCCTTCTATCACCAGGACCCCACCCCTCTTCTTAGGACAGAGGTACAACCGAGAGAAAGAGAATCAGCATACTCTTGAAGGTCTACAGCCAGCCCTGGCACCACCCCAGTCCTCATCTGGCCTCGTGCAGAGGCCCCACCTCCTCTTCCCTCCCAATCAGCATCTCCAGCTAGCGGGCTCCCATGTTTACCCTGCCCTGGTCGATCGCCCTGGCACAGGGATGAGCACACAGCAAGCCATGGGACGACCATGCAGTCACCTTGGCAATACCTGCCCTCTGACCTCCTGTCATCCCTGGCAGCCTTTGATCCCTTCCGGCCTGGAGGCTGGAGGCTGAGGAGCTGGTGCGGACAGGTGGCTGCCTGTCAAGATCAAAAGAGACTTGGAATAAAATTTCCCAAACCTGGGTTTTAATGTAGTCCCAAATGGTTTTAGGCAAGTCACTTCACCTGTCAAAGCCTGGATTTTCCCATCTGTAAAATTGGACAGGCTATGATTTGGTCCCTCTTTGTTCTCAGAGTCATGAGAGCAGAGGGTAACTTTAGGTGTAAAAGTCATTGACGGCTTTGGAAGAAAATCAATATTAAAGCAATATTCCAACATGAAAGCAAAGATTAAGATGGAGGAAGCGGGGGTGGCCCGCTCGTCCCCGCGGGGTTGCTCCACTCATCCCTTTTCCTCCCACCAGGCTGCTCCTCTTGCCGCCCTGCCCCCGCCCAGCTTGGTGCCTCAGATCCGCTCCGTGGCTATGGACAGAAAAGTGGCAGTCCACGAGGGCGGGCCTCCCGTGCTGTCCTGGGTTCCTGAGGAGGGAGAGAAGTTGGACCAGGAAGGCGAGGACCAGGTGAAGGATCGGGGCCAATGGACCAACAAGATGGAGTTTGTGCTGTCAGTGGCCGGGGAGATCATTGGGCTGGGCAATGTCTGGAGGTTTCCCTATCTCTGCTACAAAAATGGAGGTGGTGAGTTCATTTTGAGGTAGGCGTGGTGGGGAGACCTCTGCCCTGAGCACCAGGCAGTGCCTACCTGGGCGCCCCCTGCCTGGGCAGCGTGGTAAAGTGCGAGGAGCCTTGAATGGAGTTGGACGACTTGAGCTCGAGTTCTAGCTCCGCCACTGGCCTCAGTGTCTCCCTCTGTGATGTGCTGGTGGCACCCCACAGGTCTACAGTAAAAATGAAAGGAGGCAACAGCAGGACCCAGGAATCTGAGTTTTGAATCAGTTCCTTCATTCCTCTGTATAAATGTCAGCTGTTGACGGGATTCATTCGTTTTACTCAACTAACATCACTGTGGGCCCAGCATGTGCCAGCCACTGTGCCGGACACACAACAGAACACATTCTTTGTTTTGCGTTCCAGTGGAGGGCGGCAGACGGCAGGCACATAGTACAATATGTGGTATGTCCAGCGGTCATGAGCGAAAGGGTGAGAAGCAAAGCTGGGGAGAAGGAGAGGAGTGCTGGGTCGAGGGGCTGGGGGGAGGGGTTTGAAATGTAAACTAAGGTGCCAGGAAAGGTTTCATTGAGGAGGCGACATTTCAGGGAGGCAATGGAGCCCTCCCGGGGACGGACTGCAGGTGAGGGGCATTCCAAACAGTGGGAACAGCAGCTCAGCGCTTACGGGCTCTGCTCTGAGCGAGTTGGAACCACTGAGGAGTTTTGATGAAAGAAAAGATACTATCTTGTCTGTCTATGATTTTTTAATTAAAGGAACATAATTTTATTATTTTTCAGCACTGGTAGTAAGGATGAGCAGGGACGGGGTAGGGAGGGGCTGGGACGATTGTTCTAAGTGTACAACGACACGCGTCTCAGTACACTCGCAGAACTGTGCAACCATCACCACTGTCGATCTGAGGGCCTGTTAACGGTCACTCCCCTTCCCTTCGCCAGCCCCCGCCAGCTGCTCACCTGCCTTCTGCGGCCATGGGTCTACCTGCCTGGGGTGTTTCATAGTTCTCTGAAGTTACGTGTGACTGGCCAGATCCATTTTTGCTTTTTGAAATGAGTGCATTCTTCTTGTGGAAATAGTATGTGTTCATAGTGAACATCAGAAATGTTCTGAAGGTGGGGAGCACTGGGAAGAGGGACTGGGATGGGAGCAAAAGACAGAAAACTGTACTTGAACAACAATTAAAATAAAATAAAAAAAAAGAAACGTTCTGAAGGTAAAACCGAGAAACACTCCCATTTAAAAGTAACCATCGTTTCGAAAGTCCTTTTAAACACTATTTATATTTAATTTGACAAAATTTTACTGAGTATCTGTCACGTATCTTGCTCTGTGTTTTAAAACTTACAGTTATTATTATGAACTGCCTGGAGCAATGACTGCAAAGAAATAGAAACAGTGTTTGCTGGGCAGGTCAGGGCTACACTCGGAGCGGAGACTGGGAGTGGGGACTGATGCCGGGCCAGAGATGAGGCGGGGCAGGAGGAAGGGGTGGGGTGGTGACCTGCTTCTTTGTCCCAGGCCACAGTTTCGTGGACACATCGGATGTTAGCGCTAGAGCTAAAGATGGTCTAGGCTCATTTCACAGAAGAGGACACAGGAGGTCGGGAGTTCAGGGACTGGCCCGGAACCCTGGAGCTGGGTGGTAGCAATAGGCCCTAGCAGCCAGGTTCACCAGCTCGCACATCGCTGCGTGCGCCTCACCCTGTCATCTGGAAAGAAAGGGATGTGGCCAGGTTCCAGTGCCCGCCCTGCCTCTGTCCTGCCTGGTGGCTGCAGCTGTGGCCGTGACCTCTGTACTGGCCGTGGGCAGGGTGGAGAGATAAGGACCTATGACAGTGTGCAGTGACACCGGGCTGAGCCTAAGTCATCTGTGAAATGGCAGGACTGGGCCACATTTCCCTCACAGGGTCCGCGTTCATCTCTGTCACCTGTGCTCTTGCTTAGCTCTGTTCCGGCCTCACCGCTTGCCCCTCTCATGCATCCATCTGGAGCGAGAGGGGCTAAGTGAGGTCAGGGGTCCCCGCTGGGGCCGCCGGTCCTTGGGGCTCTAGGAAGATAGTAACGAGGGTCCCGGAATCCATTTCCTTGTCCAGACGACGTAATGGAGCTCTGCGGGAACACAACTTCACAGACTGACCCGGATGCCAATTTTTTGCTTTAGGCTAAAATTGTACTCACTGTGGTAATATGGTAATTGTACTCCAGCTGACCATAAGCCCTGGTTGGCAGTTAAATATAGTTTTGACTAATATATTAATAATTAATTAATAACAAAGAATTATTGATAAGTATTAGTTAAATTGGTTTTTAATGGATCATTAATTAATAATTAATCAATTGGTGATTAATTATTAGTTAATACATAGTTCTGTAGAAAAAATCTTTCAAAAGACATAAAAAATAATACATTCATTGGTATAATAATATCTTTGGTCACCAAATCAGGTCATCCTCAAGAAATTATTCATTCCAAAAGAGAGTTTTAGGAGTTTCTGAATTTCCCGATGGCCAGCGAGTGCGTGGCAGAGATAAGGAGGCACTCCTGAGCACAGAGGGGCAGCGAGCTCACAGGCCTCTGGTCGCCTGATGCGCAGAGGCCCCCGAGGGCATCACGGACTGCTGGTGCTGGTCGCCTGGGTGGGGGCCCGGGAAACTATGAGCCAGGACCACCTCCGAAGCAAGGGTTCTGAGCAGCTCGCAGAGGGGAGGGCATTTGCAGGGTCCATGTACTGGGAATCCAGGGAGAAAGCCAAGGATGGAGGACACCTGGGGTCATGGGCGGCCACGGCCCTCATGTGCTTCTCGCAGGCTGCTGGTGGGAATGTGGGTCAGGTACTCGAGGTTCGGAGGGCAGTCTGGAAGTGCATGTCACAGACCTTAAAGAAAATGTTCATACCTGAAATATGGAAAGAGCCCAAATGTCTGTGCGTGGTGGATGGCCAAACAAAATGTGGTCTGTATATAATAGGCATGTTATTCCGCCTTAAGGAAGAAGGACATTCTGACACACGCTACAACATAGCTGAATCTTGAAGACATCATGCTAAATGAGCTCAAAGGATAAGTCCTGTGTGGTCCATTGTACCCGAGGTGCCTAGTACAGGCAGATTCAGAGAGAAAGAATGGGGGTTAGCCGGGGCTGGGAGAGGAGGAGTGGGACACGGTGTTGGACGGGGACAGAGTTTCAGGTTGGGATGGTGGTGGTGATGGTTGCACAACAGTGTGAAGGGACTTAATGCCACTGAAGTGTACACTTAGAACTGATTAAATTGGTAACATTTACGTTAGGTATATTTTACCGCAAAAAAAGCCAAAAAAAAAGTGTTTGCCCTCTCACCCACCAATTCCTCTACTGGAAATTCATACTAAGGAGCAAGTTAGACAAGTGCACAAGGGTGTGGGTGAGGGTCTGTCATGCAGTAAGCACCAAGAAAGTGTTCCGTGTTACCACTGGGAGCTAAACAATAGCCATCCCCTCCTGGCACACTTCGGAGGCGAGGCACGCGTCTTTGTGACCGAAGTGGGTGCCGTGGGCTTAGGGTTGCCTTCAAATCCACTCCAGTGTAACTTGCTGGATGTCTTTCAGGCCCGGCCCCCCCGCCAGGGCCTGCAGTGGTGCCTGGTCACCTGGCTGGCTGGCAGCCTAGTTCCTGAGAGTTGGGCTGAGCAGAGGAATGGCCTTCTCTGTTGACAGCCCAGTTCAGATCAGAACCAGGAGGAGGGAAAAAAATCCCTCTGAAAATTATTAGAGGGAAAGTAATTTTTCCAAAGTGGTTGTGTTTTTTTAAATTTTAAAAAATACGGTTATTGATTTTAGAGAGAGAGGGAGGGAGAGAGAAGCACTGCTGTGAGACAGAAGCATCCATTGGTTGCCTCCCATATGCAGCCTGACTAGGTTGCGGATCGAGCCTGCAGCCTAGGCATGTGCCCTGACTGGGAATTGAACCCCCGACCTTCTGGTGTAGGGGGTGACGCTCCAAGCAACTGAGCCACACCAGCTAGGGCTGCTTGTTTGTTTTTCTCTAAAATGTAACAAACTTGATAATTTAATAAGCATATCCAATTATATAGAACACATGTTTTTGTTCCAAAAATAATAAATTGACTAGATCTGTGAAGCACACTGAGCAAATAAATAGTGTGTATATTAGGATTCCTACTGAAATTTCCTTTCGGAGATCTCTCCTGTCCTGAGTAAACCTCGGACTGGAAAATTTCTGCTGCTCCCTGGGCTCAGACAGGAGGAAGCTGGCCGCGTCCCTGGGAGGGGTGAGGGGGGATACGAAGGATGCTGGGCTTGGAGCAGGAGTCTCTGGAAGGGACCTAGGGCTGAAAGGCTCAGCACCTGCCTCGCCCTCCTCTGCAGGAGCCTTCTTCATCCCCTACTTCATCTTCTTCTTCACCTGTGGCATCCCGGTGTTCTTCTTGGAGGTGGCGTTGGGCCAGTACACCAGCCAAGGGAGTGTCACGGCCTGGAAGAAGATCTGCCCCCTTCTCCAGGGTGAGTGCTCTCCCTTGCCTGCCTCCATCTCTCCGCCCACTCTCCCTTCCTATTGCTACTACCCTGTCATTCCTCCACTCTCATCCTGTGCCAAGTGCTGTGGGGGACACAGGAAGTCTAATCAGGCTTTGTGGGGCCCAAAGCTTATAAATCCCGGGGAGGAAGGCACTCCTCAAGAAAGACAGTGCAGAGTCACAAATGAAAAATCAGGACCAGAGCCTTGCAAAGGGGGGCCCTGAAGCTTCATGTTCTGCAGCTTCAGGATAAACGCATTCCCGCGTGCAGGGTGTGGCCCCAGACGTGTCTCCGAAGTGTATACCACCAGTGATGATGATGTGGCTAGTATCTGTTGAGCCCTGCTGTGTCAGGGCTCATGCCAGCACTTCCCGTGCAGTTCCTCATCTGACCCTCCAATAATGACTCAAATCACCTCATTTTGTAGGTGAGAAAAATGAGCTCATTCGCTAAGGGTTCGAAGCCAGGTCTACCCAAGCTGAAGGTTCATGCTCTTTCCTTCATTAGGGACAGCTTCTGCCCTCCCCTCCGTGCATCTGTTGGCACTAATGTGAGCAGCTTGGTGTGTTTGTCCACCACCACCTCTAGTTGATTAGGCCAGTCCCCTGGGGGCCAGTGGGAAAGAAACCCAAGGGGTCTCCTTGTCCCTGAGAGTTTCCGTGAATATTTGAAATGAAGATAAGACTCTTTTTCTCAAGTCAGCCCCTAAGGGAGCCCCAGAGACCAGGCTACCTAGGACACTGACCAGCTTAGTAGGCTGGACAGAAATGGGTGTAGCAGGGGACCCTGCTCCTGAGCAGGTTCGGAACCTGACTGCTGATTAGGGGTGTGGGATGGGACAAAGCTGGCTCCTCTTGGAGCCTCCATGGGGCTCCTGAAGGGGCACTGTGGAGCTAGGCCAGCCCCGGTTCTGCTCTGGGGTTCTGGCCACTGGCAGTAGCCTGATTCCCGCAGGGCCAAGCCAGCTCATGGAGACACAAGCAGGGCTGGCCTCTCGGGCACGCAGGCACTAACTTCAAGAGGGCATCATGGACAGGGGAGCGAACCCAGCATTGGAAGGCTATTCAGGAAGGCACTGATGCTCCCTCCTTATTTTCTCAGTTAAAGAGACCCCAAGGTTTAGGGTCTCAGGAGTCGCTCAATCAAGTTGTATGCACCTATGAGGGTTAGATGGTCCAGGCTGCTTCCTATAGGTGCCCTCCATTTGCCTAACTGCCCCCATCCCACGTCAGCCTTCCCAGGGAGCCTGCGCACACAGGGCAGGGCACCCGCACCCACCTCCTCCCTCAACTTACTCAGCGGCGCGAGCTTCTTCCCGGACCTCATCCCCACCCTCGGAGTTGGGCGTGCCCCTTTCCAGCCTGGCACCGGGCCTCCTAAGTGTGGATCGTGCAGCGGGGACTGGCGGGGGGTGTGGGCACAGCCCTCCTGCCACACAGTGGCCGCTTGTTTGGTGTGTGGGTCTGCGAGCTCTAAATACCCCGCCCGGTGGCTGCCAGCTGTCCCCGGGGACCCCGTCTCCATTGGGAGCCCTGGGGACCACCCCTCTGGACGCCCAACCGGAGGCTGCCCTGGGTCCCTGTCCGCCCCGCCCCAACGGCCTGGAAGCTTCGCAGAGACTTTCCCCCCTATCCCCACCCCCGCCGCAGGAACCCTTCCTGCCTCGGGTGCATTTTGCCAGATCTGCCAGGCCAATTGGAACGGACATTCTGGGCCGGCTGGTCAGGCTCGGGGTGGGGGCGGGGGGCATTGTTGACATCGCAGACTGTTCAGCCGGCTCTAGGGCCGTCTGTAGCTCCCCAGCCTTCTCCATTCTTTAGCTCTTGAGCTGGAC
Source organism: Carollia perspicillata (assembly GCA_004027735.1). NCBI lineage: Eukaryota > Metazoa > Chordata > Mammalia > Chiroptera > Phyllostomidae > Carollia > Carollia perspicillata. The sequence goes on from PVKM010017103.1 coordinate 26,172, forward strand.
TTCCTCCAGAACCAGAGGCCGGACAACGAGCTCCTCTCCAGGGCGGGCGCCCCCCACCCCTCCCCGCGCTGGCTTTCGCGTCTCCAGACTCGCGGCCTTGGTGTCGTGAGGTGGTGAGGTGTCGTGATAACTTT